>PVJC01022004.1:0-27710 GCA_004026665.1 Murina feae | reverse complement strand
GACTGGCATTGACATTCTCACTCAGTCCCTAGACCGGAAGGCCAGGTACAACGAATGGTGTGTGTAGAGACTCCCAGGGGAAGCTGAGAGCGCTCAGACGAGAACCAGCAATCCTGTCCTCACTGGCTTCCCTTTTAGCATACGGTGAGGTTCTGCGGTTAGGAAAGTTTATGAATGTCCTTTCTCCTTTGATCTAAGTGACCCTTTATGAAATGGACAATCCCTGCAAACAGACCACAGATTTACTATTCTTGCAATAATGCAAGCGTGAGGCCACAGGCGAGCTGACAAGCTCTTTGCCTGCCACTTTATGAAGAAATCAGATCTGGCAAGAAGTTGGCCAAAGAAATAAAAGGTAATGCCACGATTTGCAATATGGATTTACATCTGCCACGGCTTCAGTGAACTGCACCCTGAGTGTATACATGGCGCTCCAGGGGTTTTAACATGGACACAATTAATTGGAAGTCCAGCCATTTTATTCCAATGGGGTGTTTAGTCAAACAAATTTGGTCAGCCCTGGTCTGGAGTCAGAGAGGAGAGTCTTTAGGCAGCAACCATTCACAAGGCATACGGTCCTTGTTTTCATGCTTTTCTTCCAAGTAAAGAAAAAGTCAATTAGTGGAGCCTGACAACCTAGAATCTAGATGCTGATAAAGAAAACAGGGGCAGGAATAGCTTTTGGTAGAAAACTATAACCAAAGGGAAAAGTGTAAGAGAGAGAGGCAGCATTTGAGCATTATTTTCCGGGGAGAAGACAGGAGGGTGCTGGAGCAGGCCAGGCTGTGAGAGGGGCTTTGATGGCTACAAAAGTTACTGGAGCAAAAGCTAATGTCAAAAGTGAAAATGGGGCCTGGCCGGTATGGATCAGTGGTTGAGTATGGACCCAGGCACCTAGAGGCTGGAGGCTCCATTCCGGGTCTGGGAACATGCCCGGGTTGCAGGCTCTACCCCCAGTAGGGGGCGTGCAGGAGGCAGCAGATGGATGATTCTCTCTCATCGATGTTTCTCTCTGTCTCTCTCTAAAATCAGTAAAACATATTCTAAAAAACACTCACTAAAAATGTGTGTTCTGGTTCAGGATGGTGACATAGGGTCCCAAACCCCCCTCCTCCCACAGACATACCGAGTCTGCACCTATATACAAAACAACTTCCTCTGACTAAAATCCAGAAACTAGTTGAGTGATGCCCAGAGACTGGGCAAATGAGTAAGAGAGGCTGAGACACAATCTCACCATAAATCCCACCCCAGGCATTGCAACTCACAACCTCGGAGGTGGGGGGGAAGGAACCTACATTTGGTGCCCCAAATTCTAAGACTTCTGCCTAAGAGACAAGGCCCCCAAAATACCTAGCTCTGAAAGCCAACGGGGCTTGCGTCCAATTAAGGGACCTTTTTTAATGGGCTCCCAGGGACTCACTGTGGCTATCTCCCGGGGCCCAGTGCAGAGGCTTAAAGGAAAACCAAAGGCTGAAAAACGGGCTCCTCACTGTCAGGACAGGGAGAAATGGTCTGGAAGCTGCTGGTTGACAGTCCAGAAAACTGGGCAAGTCTAGGTTACAGGGGATGGCAGGGTGAGCAACCAAACCAATACCCCTCAGCACACAGGCTCTTTTCTCTGCAAGAACCACCTTAACCCTAAACAAACAGAAGAAATAAAAACAATCCCTCCTTAAAACACCGCAGGGGAGAATTTCTCTGAGATGTGAGAGGCTTCTGGGCTATGGCCACACTTGGCCTGCTCTGCAAAACAGAAGCGAGAACTACCAGGCAGAGGCTCTTAGCGGCCCCAAAGCCAATCCAAGTGGCCAGGGAGCGGTCCCAAACATCGGGTCTGAAGAGCCAGGAGGGGCAGCCAGGAGTGAGAGTGGCTCTACAATTTCTTTATTGGAGGGCTTCCCCGTGGCAAGCTGGTGGCGTGGGGATGTCTTTGTAGAGCATTTTGCATAAACCTGAGACCCAGCCAATTATTCACACAGAGGCCCCCTAGGCCGGGGGAGCTGCTGGAAGCCCCCTACCCGCCTCCTGTGCTATTTCTACTGCCCAGAGACAGCAGTTGCTCGTCTAGGCAAGCCCGGTCTTTACCCTCACTGCCCCTCCCAGTGACGGGGCACCTTCATTCACTAGGGTATTTCATGGCCGTGGGCACCTTTAACTTGTGTTCAGTAAGTATGAATGGGCGTGAGCCCCCAGATACACAGCAGAATCATTTCGGATTTCCAAAATGGTGAAGAAGAGTGGAAAAGTGATGAGAAACATTCGGGAGTGTCCTAAACTAAATTACAGTGGGCCAGAAAGGGCGGGAGAGACGTAAGGGCCGGCCACCAGGTAGCGACTGTTGGCCTCCAAGCCTGATGGAGCTGAAACTTCGCATCAGCTTCCAGATGGCTATTTCAGCGTTTATCAGAGGGACGTGGCCGACGGCCCAGACGCCACCACAGCATGCGCACGAGCTTTCGGACTGTCGTCCCACAGCCAGTCCAAAAGCAGCAAATGCAGTGGAACCTCGGTTCCCCAACTTAATTAGCTCCGGAAGGCTGTTTGAGAAGCGATTTGTTCAAAAACTAAATCATTTCCCCCCATTTTTTAGAAATAGTGTAAATTGAGTTAATCTATTCCAGACCCCCCAAATGACTCCCTGTTTTAACCTTTCTTGTATACAGTACGTGTCTAATGTCCTGTTTAATCTATAAACAAACACTTCTTTTCTTAAACTTATTGAACCACCTGCTACTAGCCTTAAAGGAATCGCTTTCAGCACTCATTCCAGGGATGTCTTCCAGGTCAGAAGCAGCGTATCTTTGCTTGCTCATATATCACTGCCTCGGAATTGCTGTCTCTGGCCACCTCCTTTTCCTTTATCCAAATCAACAGTTTTTCTGCCTCTTCAATTGCCTGTGATCCTTGTTTCTTTCACACTCTTAGCAACATCAGCACCTTTGAGGGCCTCTTTATTTTTTAAGATTGTGCTAATCATCGATTTCACCAGCTACAAAAGCACTCCCTCCTTTGTTGCCTGAGAGATGCTTTTTGTCATGCTGAAGTTATCAGCATGAAGGGGTTGTCAGGTCAAAAACCAAAGGCTGGGTCGACAACCGACAATTTTTTCTGTGAATAGCTTGGTTGGGAATAGAATTGATGGGAGACGTTCTAGAAACGAGGTGTGACCGTAATCCTTCCTTGGGAACCCTGCACCTATCCCAGGAGTCTCTGCTTCACCTGTCCACCTTTCCACCTTATCTACAGCCAAGGGAAAGCCTTTCAAAACCACTCATATCGTCCTCCCCCACGTCCATGACATGAAAAGCTCTGGGATACGCTTGTCTTCTCCATCTAGCCCTGCTGCTGGCGGTTCAGGCTGCTTGTCCCAGGCCCTGGTCCCCTTTCCAGCCAGCATGCGGCTCGATACACTTTCTTTCAAAAAAGCTTTGGGCCACAAACGTTTCCTTTTCACAAAAGTAAAGAGCCTCACTGAGATTCCCTCCCTCCAGGAATGGCAAACGGGCTTCTAATGAAGGGAACCGCTGCGCCTCGAGCTCCACAGGCTCCTTCCAGGCTTGGGCAGCCTGGCTGTCGCTGTGACATGGACAGCGAGCTGGACAGAGGCGCTTTTCCCAC
This sequence comes from Murina feae, assembly GCA_004026665.1. NCBI lineage: Eukaryota > Metazoa > Chordata > Mammalia > Chiroptera > Vespertilionidae > Murina > Murina feae. The sequence continues at coordinate 24,089 of PVJC01022004.1, read as the reverse complement.
CCACAGCTACGTACCTTTCCGCCCGGCCTCGGGCGTTTGGGAAGGCTTCTCCTGTGGGGCCGCAGACGGAGCAGGGGAAGCGGCTTTCCTCTTGGCTTCCACCTCTTCCTTCTCTTCCCTCCTGGGAGGTGCTGGTGAGGGTGGCCCAGGCTCCCGGCCCTCCTGGCCCTCCTTGCACAGCTCACTGGGCTCCGGGTCAGGCTTCCCCGGCCGCCGGGCCAGCAGCTCTCCCAGGTAGGGCCTGCTCAGCTTGCAGAGTGGGGAGGTCGGTGGCGTCTGACCGGAGGGCTTGGGCGCCAGGGCCGGCTTCTGCGCCGCAGGCATTCTGTTTGCTGCCTTGCTGTGCTCCGGGGCCGGGGCCTGGCTGCTGACCGGCGGGGGTCCAGGCTGGGCCGTGGGAGGGGGGCTGGAAGGGCTCACAGCAGAGTCCTTCCCGGGGCTCTCTGCGGGGAGGGACGGGCCATGCTTCAGGGCCATGCCTTCTGCCGCCTTCTCTCCACCCGTGCTCTGGGGTGCTGGCGGGCCCCCCCCAGCGCTGTCCCCGGCGCTGCTGTTCCGCTTCTTCTTCTTCTGTTCTGCCTGCTGGTCGCAGTGGAAGCGCAAGGAGTAGTTGGTCCTTCTCAACTTTATTCCAAAAGGCGAGGCGGCTTTTTCCTCCCCACCTGGCATCACCGGGTCCGGCTTCCCTGGGCCGCCGGCGGCCTCGCTGCCCGAGGTGGTCACGGGCTCCGCGTGGGCCGCTGCTTTCTGCGGAGGGAAAGGAGGGCTCGGCACAAGGAAAGACGGAAGGTCTTTGGCAAATTGGCAGCCCTCGGCGGTGTCCGTTGGCTCCTGGTGCGCCCCCGGGTTCTCGGGGCCTTTCTGGGGCTCATCGCTGGCAGCGGCCGGGGGCGGGGGTGCTGTCTGGTCGCTGGCGCCCGGCCCGGGCCTTTTCCTCATGCTCTCGGCGCCCGCGCTCTGTTTGCAGGTCTCCGCGCCCCCGTCGGAGAATTTCTGCCAGGCGGGCATGATGGAGAACTTGGCGCTCCCCGGCGGGGCCTTCCGGAGGGTCCCCCGGGAGTCACTGCGGCCCCGGGGCGCGCACTCGTCCCCCGGCCCCGGCGGGGGCTGGTCCCTCTGGCTGCGCTGCTCGCCCTCCGCGCCCCGGAGGATGCGGGACCGAATGGACGCCCACTCGGCCAGGGCGGCCGCGCTGCTCGCCGGCTCCTGGTGGGGCCTGGCCTTCCCGCCGGCCCAGGGCTCGGCCGGGGCGCGGGGTGGGCTCTCCGGGGCGGGGGCGTCCCCGTGCTTCTTCTCCTCCGACAAGCCCAGCAGGGACTTGCACGCCGTGTCCTTGATCTGGCTCAGGTTGACGGCGGGGCCGCACAGCTGGGCCCCCGTGACCAGGATGGCCGTGTGGGGGATGCTCAGCGACGAGGGCAGAGCGTGGGGGGCCGGGCTGGCTCGGGGGGCCTTGGGCGGGTGGGGAGCAGAGGCCGGTCCTGCGTCTTTCGTGGGCGTCACCGGGCTCAGGTTGACCTTGGGGAAGAGAATCTGCTTCCCTCCCGAGGACACCTGGAACGTGTAGGGCCGGGGCATGGTCTGCCGCTCCTCCACCTCCTGCCACCTCAGCTCCTCCACCCTGCGCTCTCGGTCCGGGGCCTTCTGGGGAGGGGGTGTGCGGGTGGCGCCCCTCTTCTCCGGGCCTGCACAGCCATCCTGCCCACGAGCATCCCCCCGCTTCCCCTGCGGCTCTTCGGGGGGCTCAGCCTCGGGACCCCGCTTCTCGCAGGCCCCCGGTTCCTGGGCGTTTTCTCTCTGCTTCTCAGGCTTCCGGTGCTCTGGCTCCCCTGCACCGTCGGTCGGAAGCGGGCTCCCGTCCTCCGCCTCCGACCCACTCTCCTCCCCTCTCCGTGCTCCCCGAGGCTCCTTTTCCGCTTCCCGCCGCCGCTGCGCCTCAGCGTCCTCCTGCCTTCTTCTCAGCTCTTCCCTTCTCCTTGCCTCCTCCTCTTCCCGCCTTCTGAGCTCCTTCGTCCGGTTCTCCTCTTCCTCCCGCTGCCTCTGATCCTCCTCCTCCCGCAGCCTCTCTTCCTCCTCTTCCCGCCTCTTCCTCTCCTCCTCCCCCCGCAGCCTCTGTTCCTCCTCTTCCCGCCTCTTCCTCTCCTCTTCTTCCTCCCGCAGCCTCTGTTCCTCCTCCTCTCGCCTCTTCCTCTCCTCTTCCTCCAACCGCTGCTTCTCCGCTTCCTGCCGCCTCTGCTCCTCCAGCTCCTCCCGTCTCCTGAGCTCCTTCAACTCTCTCTCCTCTTCTTCCTGCTGCCGCTTCGTGGCCTCCAGCTCCTGGTGCGCCAGGCTCTGCAGCCGCTCAGCCTCCTCCTCCGGGGGCTCCTGCTCTCCGCCTTCCTCGGGCTCCCTGCACTCCGGGCCTGGGCCACCTTGCTCGTCCAGCCTCCGCCTTTCCTCTGTGCACTGCCTCTTCCCTGCCTCTGGCTGCGGTTCTCCCTCCTCTCCCTCTCCCTCTCCCTCCTCCTCCAGGAGCTCCTGCCTGCGGTTCTCTTCCCAAAGCCGCTGCTCCAGGGCGCGGAGCCTCTGCTCCTCCAGGCGTCTCCTCTCGGCCGCCTCCGCCTTCTGCCGCTTGCACTTGGCCTCCAGCTCTCGCCAGTACTCTTCCTGACCTCTCTTCGCTTCCTCGGCGTCCAGAGTCTCGGGCTCCTCCTCGTGCCACGTCAGCTTGTCTTCTCCAGGGTGTCCGTTCTGGCCCAGGGACAGCTGGCTCGGAAGGCCCCCTTGTTCATTTGGTGGAACCTAACGTTGGCAAGGGAAACACCATTAGCTTTCAACTTGTACACAGTCACCATGCAGGTGGCCCTTACTCTCCTGGTTTGGGGACAGACTTTTAAATGCCCTGGCGTGGCCCCTGGGAATCCTGCCCATTGACCTCCTGCCCTCGGACTGTGGCCGAAGGGAGCCCTTTGCTTTTCCGGACATGGGGTCAGGGGATGCGGCAGGGTCCAGCCATTTTAGGTGACTCCTGAGGGCCTTCCTTGCTTCTTTCTCACTTAAACAGCAGGAAACCCCTTTTGCTACTGCTCAGAGGGGTTGTTTCTGGGCTCACAACTTGGTCATTTCTCCAGGGGTCATCTTGATTACACTAGAATGTAAGCTCCAGGAGCTCTGTAAGCGAAGGGATGTTTGTCTGTTTTATATTCTGCTGTATTATCACCAGGGCCTAAGTCAGTATCCATAATAGGTGCTCGATAAAAATGTGTTTGATAAGTAAAAGAGAAAAAAAAGAAGGGGCAGTTCTAAGTATAGAGACAGGTAAACTCAGGCTGCCCTGCCAAGAGTAGGCAGTGGGGGTGGCGGGAAGAAGTTTGTTTACTCCCTTTATGTGTCATTTTCAAGTTCCTTGTTCTTAACGTGAATAACCACAGGAAAGCCAATAGTCCAGTATTAGCAAGAAGAGAAAAAATTAGATTTACACTTCATCTATGTCCCCTGAAACTTGTGCCTTGGAAGTGCACCCTAATCAAACCGAAGGACCTTTGGCTAAACCATGGCAGAGGAAAGCGGGGCCCTTTCTGCTGAAAGCCAGCCCCCTCTGTGGGGCAACATGTCAGACAGGGCTGCAAAATGTAAACTGGCCTGCTCACCTCCGTGCATGCCCTACACCCCGTCCCTGCTGGGAGAGACCTAGTTCCTCCTACAGGTCCACCACCCACCACCCCGATGGCAGAATTAGTGCCCAGCAAGCAAGGGCAGCTGCCTGGTCAGCTGGGATGGGCTCTACATACCCCGGCAAGTCCAAGTCGCCTGTGCTTCTTTGACACCCTCTGGTTTTTTGGCTTAACAGACAGTTTGTGCTTGGCGGCACTGTTGTCCAAGCGAGCGATGGCCAAGGGGATGGCATCCAGGTTGACACTTTCGATGGTGCCGGCAGAAGAGAAGTGCCTTTTTGGCCGAGAAGGTTTAGCTGGAGCTGCCTGTGGTGGAGATTAAAATATTTAATCAGCCTGGCTGGTTTGGCTCAATGGATAGAGTCGGCCTGCGGACTGAAGAGTCCCGGGTTCAATTCCAGTTAAGGGCGCACACCCATGTTGTGGGTTCGATCCCCAGTGAGGGGCATGCAGAAGGCAGCCAATCAATGATTTTCTCTCTCATCATTGATGTTCTCTCCCTCTCTCTTCCTCTCTGAAATCAATAAAAAATATATATTAAAAAAAAAAAAAAATATATATATATATATATATATTCCGGATCAGAAAAAAACCTGCAGGGAATCCGGGGAGGGAAGCACTTTTTGTGCCTGTGTCTCACCCAGCCTAGTGAGGGGGCTCACGGGGACTATGAAATGAGCAATGCTCTTGGAATCAAGACAGAATGTTAACTACTGGCTCTGCCAGTGCTATTTGTATGAGCTTGTAATGGTTATTTAACCTTTCACTAAGTTTCCTACTCTGAGTAATGTGGATTAGGTGAGTGGCTTACAAAACCTGAATCCAGCCTGCGGCTTGTTTTGGTAAAGTTTGGCTGGCACATGGCCACGCCCATCGGCACTGTCCAAACTGAATGGAGAGTCTCGTAATTGGACCTTCTGGCCACAAAGTCTAAAATAAGTAGTAGTTTGCTGAGCCCTGGACAAGCTCATCTCTAAACAAAGAACTGTCACTCTAAGAGTGTTCCCACTACCTCTGACCCTGTATGAACACACCTCCTCTCCACCTTAGCAGGGAAGGTGTTTTTCTCATCTTCGCATCAGCCCACTTTGTGCCCAAGTAGCAAATCTCATTTGGCAAGGGCTCAATAAATATTTATTGAAGGAATGAAGGAGAAATAACATCTCTGACGAGGGCATGAAATTTCTAACCCACAAAAATGTGTTCGCACCATCACTTCAAAGTCATAGAGCACTGAAGGCCCTGAGAACCTAAAGGGAGGAGCAGAAACTCGGAACACGCCGGGGAGAGGGCAATTCTTCAAAGGATGAGGTACGGCACCGCTTGCTTGCAGTCTGTAATGCAGACGCCATCACTTAAGTACCACGGATGAACTGCACAGACTTGATAGTCAGAGACTGTGGCTCAGCCTGAACCTGGAGGCCACAGCAGACAGCCAAGGAAGGGCTCCTGGCCACAGCACACTCCACCCCAACCTGCAGCAGAGGGCGCTCACAGCCATTGTGTGAGCCAGCAGCTCTCAGGCACAGAGCAAAAGAGGAGGCCACGATGCCACTGACCGTGACCCAGCTCTTCAGTGCAACGTCAGTGGGGTTTAGACAAAGTGTTGCTTTTTGCAGTCATCTTCCATATTTACACATGAAAAGTTGAGGCACCAAGCTAGCTCAATGAGTAAAATGGATGCTCAGTAAATAATTTATGACAAGGAGCACAGAAGTAAGGAAAAATAGTTCCAGCCTTGGGTCCCCTAGCTCTTATTTATAGTTATCTTTATAATACATATTATATCCTGAACTACTGCTAAAAAGAGATGAATTAGCCCAATCAGCATGGCTGAGTGGTTGAGAATTGACCTATAAACCAGGAGGTCACGATTCGATTCCGGTCAGGGCACATGCCCTGGTTGTGGGCTCGATCCCTAGAGGGAGGCATGCACAAGGCAGCCAATCAGTGATTCTCTCTCATTGATGTTTCCATTTCTCTCTCCCTCTCCCTTCTTCTCTGAAATCAATAAAAATATCTTAACTAATAAAAGCGTAATATTGAAATTAACCGTTTCTCCGGGACAGGGTAAGCCACGCCCACCAGCCAATCAGAGCGGCTGTATGCAAATTAGCCCAGCCAAGATGGGGAAGTCTCAGCCCAGGGAGAAGCGGTGTGCGGCACTGGGGTCCGCAAGGCAGATGGAAGAGCTCTGCCTTGGGGGAGCCAGGAGGGGAGGAACAACCTGGCCAGAGGCACAACCTGGCAGGGGAGGTGGGGGAGAAGCCAGCTGGCCTGTGGCTGCTGGCGGGGGAGCAGGTCCGGCCAGCAATGGCAGCAGGGCAGCCTGGGCCTGGGGGAGTGAGCCAGCCCAGGCCCCCAGGCTGCCCTGCGGCCTGGAAGTAGATCCGTGATCGCGGGGGACAAGGCTGTGCCTCCGTGAGTGCCTTGCCCCTGCGATGGATTTCAGGTGGCAGGGCAGCCTCTGGGGCGGAGGACCAAGCCAGCTCTGTCCCCAAGGCTGAGGCCTGGAAATCGGTGCAATCAGGGCACACAGCACACATGGATGTGTGCCCTCCATGTGTGCTGTGTGCCCCAATGGATTCCACGATCCCAAACTGTGAGAGGGCACAGGACAGAATGAGGGACTCCCCCACTCCCGCCGAGTGCACAAATTTTTGTGCACCGGGCCCCCTAGTATTTTTATATAGAAGAAAAGAGATGAATTAAACATTTATTTCCATAACCTAATAGGTACGTGAGTGCAAGGAGTTCGAATGGAATGTGACAGACTGAAGACATAGGTTAGCACTAGAGGCTGAGATTTTTTTGTTTTGTTCGTTTTTGTGTTTGCTGATCCTCCCCTGAGGATATTTTCCCCGTTGATCTTTTCGAGAGAGTGGAAGAGAGAGAGACAGGCAGACAGAAACAGCAATGTGAGAGAAACACATCAACTAGTTGCCTCCTTCACACGCCCCAACCAGGGCCTGGGCTGGGGAGGAGCCTGCAACCAGTTGCCCTTGAGCAGAATCAAACCTGAGACCCTTTGGTCTACAGGTTGACACTCTATCCACTGAGCCAAACTGGCTAGGGCTAGAGGCTGAGATTGAAATGCGAAGCTTTGTTCTAGTTACTCCAGCGGGGCCTCTTCACCGTCTGGGTGGTGGCGTTGTCTTGGGCCATCTCCTTCTCACTGTGCTGTCAGGCCCCGGGAGGGCACCCGCACCCTGCGTGGGTGAACAGCCCTCTTGAGAGTGGACTGGCCTCTACAGAAGAGACTCCCTGGACTCCTGCAGGTGGAGGCCCAGCTTTCAATGGCACACAGAAAAATTTAAAAAACATCTCTAAAAAGGAGACTTTTTTCCTTATAGACTTGGGTACCTTCAGAAGTGTCTTTTTCAACAACTTAGCAGAGTCTTAAAGTACATCATACATTTAGGAAAACTACCAACATCTAGGGATCCAAACACAGGCTTGCTGGGCAGGTGGCTGTTTTTTAGAGCAGGATTCAGTTCCAGCAACTGCATCGCCATGAAACTGATGCTCCAGTATCTACTACAGGTTGCAGTTGAAAGAAATTTAAAGTAATGGATGAAGGCATCATTGATGAATGGGGAAATGAGGCTGGAGATTGTGGGGAAAGAAAAGGGGGGGGTAATTAACTATGAAAGTTCAAATCATGTTACCTTCTCTTCCATCTCACTTCTGGCTCCAGGCGGATTCGGAGGACTCGGAGAACTTGGCGTGTCACTAGACTGAAACGGTAAAGAGAGTGCCGGAGTCACACGCCAGAACAGGAAGCATTAGGCAGCTAACCAGACACCATCTGTGCTTGGAAGGGCTGCCCCCTCCTCCACACAGGGCGCAGCTGCCTTCAAAGAGATGGCAGGGGTCATGGTGGGCACTTTGCTAATGTCCAGCCTCCACAGGACTCATGAGGCCCACAGTGTGCCCTCCCTTCCTCTGAGTCCAACACGATACCAGCTGGGCTGTCTCCAACCTCAGTCCCTGGTGTTTCCTGAGCTGGGAGGCTCCGGGGGCTGCCCTACAGCCATGGTACCTAGGAGGCAGGCTCTAGCCTCAGAGCTTTGGCTTTGTTGGCTGCTTCTCACCCCCTTCACCTGCTAAGCCTCCCCCTCTTCTCTATGACAAGGAAAGAGGCCTTACCAATGCCACACCCAAAGGGCTGAGCTGAGAAGGTGAATGACCAGAGGAGGAAAAACTCAGGAAAGCAGGAAGGAACAGGAAATGGCTGGAGATTCCCACCCGTGGCTGGGCCTGCCCTAGGAACACCCTCTGGTCTGGCACCTGCACCCTCCTAGTGGCCCGCCACACCTTCTATCTAGTATCGCCAATATTTACAAAAGGGTCTACTGTCCCTTTCAGAGTGGTCCTGCCAGCCTGCCCTACCTCAGCCTGCTTTCTGCACCACACTTAGAAGCATTTTTAGAAAACACAAATCAGATTATGTCATTTCCCTGTTCCAGGTTACTCAGAGACTTATTTTAAGTAGAGTTCACCCATTTCCCATGGTCTGCAGGATCCAGCCCCAGGACCATGTGCTCCCCTCCACTGCCCCCCAGAGCCCAGCGGCTGCCCTGACCCCTCCTCCTCAGGACAAGCTCAGCCCCTTCTCTGGGCCTCGGCCTTGCCTAGAGCATGCCCACCTCCTGGTTTGCTCTGGGCAGCGCTGACCTCATCTTTCCAACAAGTCACTCACTTTTCCATCACATGTTTTATTTCCATTTTTTAAATCAGGAATTATATATATATATTTATAAACTTACCAGTGAAATTGTTATATATAACAATTTCATTGATAAGTTTGGGTTTTTTTAAATCCTCACCTGAGGATATTTTTCCATTGATATTTAGAGAGAATGGAAGAGAGAGGGAAAGACGGAGAGAAATATCGATGTGCGAGAAACATCGATTGGTTGCCTCCTGCACGCACCCCGACCAGGGTCTGGGCCGGGGAGGAGCCTGCAACTGAGATACATGCCCTTGACTGGAATCGAACCCGGGACCCTTCGGTCCACAGGCCAACGCTCTAACCACTGAGCCAAACCAACTAGGGCTGAGATTATCATATTGATCTTTGTTGACTTGTATGTTCTCTGACTCTCATTACAACAGAAACTACCGGGGCAGCCCCTGTCTAATCTTGTTCACCTCTGTGATACCACAGCTGGGACAGAAGCTGGCTGGACAAATGACCTGCCCTCCCCCCAGGCGCCAGCACCTTGCACGTCTCAGGTTGTCAGTGATAGTGAGACCCTGGGTGTCTTTGGGAAACCCCTGCCTGGAGGCTGACGGCTGCTGCACTGGAGGCTCAGAGGGCATGTCTGGCCATAGCGGGAGGAATGGGCCCATCCCTGCGTCACCCACCACCTACAGGTGTGAGTGCCAGGAGCCATCAGGGCAGGCCCCGGACAGAGATGGGCAACAGGCAGGGGCAGACCTTTCCTTCTGCACTTTGCTCTGCAAATTGCTCGTCTTTCTTCCTATCCTTAGGCCATGTTAGCTGATGATGAGCAGGACTGCTTGGTGGGGGGGATGCCCATTTTAGTAACACTCAACGTCACGCAGGCACCTTGGAGGCAGTGTGCGAGGGTGCTCCTAAGCAGGAAGCCTCGGAGCTTTGCCTGGAGAACTCTTTACTCTAGCTCCTTCTCCCACAAGAGGCCTGAGGGTGTCCCTCCTGCTGCAGGAGGGCCTCACATTTCAGGATATGCTCACCGTGGTTTTTTCAGTGTCAAAAGACCAAATTTAGCCCTAGCTGGTCTGGCTCAGTGGTTAGAGTGTCAGCCCGAGGACTGAAGGGTCGAGGGCTCCATTCTGGTCAAGAGCATGTACCTTGGTTGTAGGCTCGATCCTGGGCCCCTTTGAGGCGTGTGTGGGAGGCAACCAATCGTTGTGTCTCTCTCACATCAATGTTTCTCTTTCTCTCTGTCTCCCCCACTTCCTTCCACTCAAAAATATCAATGGGAAAAAATATCCTTAGATGAGGGTTAACAACAACGAAAAAACCCAACCAATTCAGAGAGGGCGGTGCTGGACCTGTGGCACTTTCCAGCTCAGGCCCCTTCACTCAGTAGCTGGTCTGGTTGCGATGTGCTGTCTTGTTGACCTACTTCTCTCTTGTCTTATCTCCCCCGCCAGGATGGTCCCACTGCAGATGAAGGCGCCTGCCCACGAAGTCCTCTCCCTGGGCCACTCAACAGGAAAGCCTCCCCCACCTTTCCCCTGCCCCTGTCCACTGCCCAACGGCTTTCCGGGTTATTAGCAGTCACATCTTTGCCCTGCGGAGCCTCACTTTGTTCTCGGGGTCTTGGAGGATGATGTCCTGCTGAGTCACAAATTCCATGGGACTGGCCAGGAGCGGGTCCCCTTCTAGGCTGGCCTCTCCGCTGTCTGCCCTCTTCATGGGAGTGGCACTGGGTGGCGGCTGCCCAAACTTGATGTTCTTGCCCAACTGTCGCTGGAGAGAAACGCAAGAAAGACGTGCTGAGGCTGTGAAGCAGCTCGCAGGAACCGCAGCCAGGGCCCCTGCGTGTCTGGTTGGCCTGAGGCACGCTCTGCACACGGCTGCTCTCCAAACACTGCGTCAGTGACCGAGAGGCAGCCCTACAATAAGTGAGTGCGTCTCCAGCCTCGGTTCCTTTTCTTTCCCACCTTCCAGCCACGAGCTTTTGCATCCAGCCACCCTTTTTCACGGATATATCACTTTTCCAGGGGGCAGAAAGCCCAGTTTCTGAACCAAAAGTTGGGATACGTGTTATGACAAAACATTTCTGATTGACCTCAAAATCAACTTATAGGAAAGGTCTGTTAAAGGTATAAAAATTGAATAGAAAACGGTTCCATGAAATGCAGGAACCCCTGGGGGAAATCCAGACTCCTAGTGACTGCAACGAGGGAACCGCCAGTCCCTTCAGTCACATTCCCCCTGAATAGCTATGCTTTGGCCATCTCCCTCACCAGCTTGAATGCCATGTGCTGGCCACAGTGGTTACCACTGCCGAGTGATGGAGATCCCAGGGCCAGCGCTGGCCCTGGGATCTCCATCACTCGGCAGTGGTAACCCTGGGAGGGATAGAATCCTGTCCTGAAACCCGGGGAGGGATAGAATCCTGTCCTGAAACCCTGGGAGGGATAGAATCCTGTCCTGAACCAGAATCTCTGCTTCGCCCACACTGTAGCTGCCCACTGTGAACCAGGGGCCAGCAGACACCACGTGGGGAAGGGACAGAGAAGTCGGCAGGAGAAAAGCACAGGGGGGGGGGAGCTGCATTCCAGTGGGTGGTGGCTCACTGGGTAGGGAGAAGGGGTGAAAAATCAGGGGGGAGAAATCTGGAAGAAAAATAGTAAGTATTTGGAATTAGAGAAAAGCCAGATTAGAAAAGGAAATATACCCCCTGAAGAAAAACAGATAAACACAATAGCTAAAGAAATGGCAACACATTTAAGGGGCCCTGGCAGAGAAAACGAACGACATTCAGGAAGAAAAAGCCGTAAGCATGGCTGTCTGGGAGACCACGGGATCGAGGGTACTGTGCAGACCACTACTGCCTTCGCCTAGAGCTGGGTTTCAACCTCGGCACCTGACCTTCTGGGCCGGTAATTCTTTGTTGTGGGGAGCTGTCCTGTGCATGATGGGGTGTTTAGCAGCACCCATGGCCTCTGGACACCAGATGCCAATGGCAAGCCCTCTTTCCCCAGCAGAGACAACCAGCATTGTCTCCAGATGCTGTTCTATGTCCCCTGGGGACGGGGGGCGGGGGGAGTAAAATAACTCCAGCTGAGAACTGCTGCTCTACATCTAGGTACTTGGGTTTCATAGTCCTTTTATGCCTCAAAAAAAAAAAAAAAAAAAAAAGAGAAAGAGGAGGTGATCTGATTTTTATCTTTAGTTGGGTTAATATTTAATCCCACAGAGCTGCAAAGAACCTTAGCCATCATACAGTCCAACCTCTCACTCTGCAAACTAACCAGAGGTCAGCAGGGAGAGGGAACTGGCCCCAGCTTACGGAAAGAACGAGTGGCCCAAAGGAATTTGAATCTAGGTCTTCAAAAACCGCTTTCGGTGTTGTTTTCACGGTATGCCACTGGCTCTTATAAACTTGACATCACGCTTCCTTCTCCCAGGGGCAAGAATGAAAACATGAAGCAGCATTTTTATACCTTACTGAAGTTTCCTGGCTGAGAAGCCCGCAGAGGGAATGCCCCGCCCCTTCTCCCTCTGAACTCAGGGTACCAAACACACCGACCGCTGCCCAGCTCCCCCTTAGCCTTGCATGATGTGTGGTGAGATTGCAGAAACATGAATGAGATGAGCCTAAGATTCCGCCCCCTCCCCCCCCCCCCCCCCCCCCCCCCCCCCCCCCCCCCCCCCCCCCCCCCCCCCCCCCCCCCCGCACTCCTCCCCCAGACATGTGCTTCCCAGCATGCCAAGTCAGGAGCACAGGAAGACAGGACACGTATGTGACCTGAGCCTGGCTCCCCCCAAGCCCACAGGGAAGGTGCACATAGCAAAGCCTGAGGCCAGCCAATGAAGAACAGCCTGAGCAGCCTGAAAGGGTTTCGGGGAGGGGAGGCTGAAGAGGGTGTCTTCCAAAAACAAGTGGAGCAGGAAGCGGCAGCTAGTATCCACTCTGAGCAGATCAATAAGCAGGCACATTCGAACAGCCGATGGGGTTAGACAGAGAGACACAGTGTAACAGTCACGGCCGTCTCACTCTGCTGCCCGGTGGGAAAGGGCTGGGGACTGGGCAGAAGAGGAGGGCATGGTTCCTGTGTGCGGGAGTCCTGGCCCAGCCTTGGGTGACCCGCCACCCCTCCTCTACGAGTCTTGGCCAGGACTGAACACGGTTCTAAACTCTGAGACACACGCCTCCAGGTGTCAGGCTCTGCCGCCCACTCGCTCCTGGAGGAGTCCATGAGGGGACTTCTTCGACTTCCAGTGGAAAGAGTCATTCTGTAACCAGCTCGCAAGGAGAGCCTGGCCTAACACTATAAAGCCCTTGAGTAGGAATTTTTGCCACCGTCACGAAAAGGAAGGAACGTGCCGATATTTTACCACCTCGGCGCCCCTTTTAGAACACTGGTGTTGGTCCACCTGATCCTTCGGGGACAAAAAAGAACATGGCAAAATGTAGTCCCAGCCTCCCCAAGGTGGGATGGCTACCAATGGGAAAGGAAAGAGAAAATGGAAATTAAAAAAACCCCAAACTGAGGAAGAACCGGACAGAGAAATAAGGATCACGGGACAAAGCAGGGAAAGGGACAGAGCAGTGTTAAGGAATGAAGTGGACGGTGAGAGAAAAGACCAACAGAGAGGAGGGTGCAGGGTCCGAGAAAATGCATGGAGAGGAGGAGTGACGAGGGCCCAGGCAGAGCTGCACACCTGACTGCAGGTACCAGCTGAGGCTGAGGCTGGGGGTGGGGGTGGAGGGAGGGGGGGATGCGGATATCAAAGGCTTGATATGACACCGACATGTTCATCCTGCCAGAAGAAACACATGCTGTTGCCTTTGTGAATGACAATGTGCATCTCCATAAAGCAGCTGATCCAAATTCCCTTTAGAGAAAACGAGTGCAGGCTGGTGGCTCGGGGGGCCTAGGAGGAGGCAGTGGGGTTGGAGGAGGGGAGACCTCAGGTCCTCAAAGAAATGGTGGCCACTGTTTAGGGATAGGGCACACCTCTCTGCCCAGACCAGGGGCTGTCTCTTCACAGACACTCCCCGCAGCTGTCAGAAATGAGACCTACGGCCAGGCAGGACTTGGGGTCCAAGGCCATGGTGGATGGTCCTCAGGGCTCTCGAGATCAAGGTTCCTGCACCTGCGCACTCTCCCTTCTCTGCGGTCCTGCTCCAAATGCTTCCTTCAGCTGACTGGACGGAGCCGGACTGTCACCACATTCTGCGACTTGTTGACAATGAAAACGTGATTGTGAAAACCTACTTGGCAATCTTAGGTGTGGTGTGAATTGAACAGAGGGATAAGTGTGGCTGTGTGTGTGTGTGTGTGTGTGTGTGTGTGACTATTTCTGTCCACTATTCAGGCATTGTTACAGAGAAACCGATATAAGCAATCACTGAAAAACGGACTGCTAAGGTGCGCCTGCCCTTAAGCCTCCCCAATACCCATGGATCCTTATACCCACTGCGATCCCAGCCAGCGGGGAGAGGGAACGCTGTGCCTCGCCTGTGAGTCCACGCTGCGTGTGGCTATGAATGCTGCTACTGTTGAGCCTGGAATGTGAGCGAAAAGGGACTATATTTTATTCACTGAAACGGGGCCATTTTGTTGTAATATGGAATGCTGGAGAATGATGCTACAGGAATGCACATCCATATTGATGAGGCTTTTCTCATGGTGTGGGAATTCCAAGCATGGCATATCCTGCAGCTCGCACACTGCCAGTGTTTAGAGTGCCCCCGATTTTTCATTCTTCAGACCACGTCTGCAAGAATAAAGCGGAGGAAAAATGAAGCTGCTGTCTTCTTGAGCGAACTATGGATAACCTCACAGTTAAAACAAGCTAAAAAAACAAAAACCAAACAAGAACAAAACAAAACAAAAAAAACAAAAAAAGGGGGGAAAAAAAAGCATATGGCTTTAAAGACGCCTGCTCCATGAAGAAGTGGCTAAGAGCAGGTGTTTATTCCTTGTGTCCTCGATAGGTGTCAAAATCCTCACGCGTATGACACTTTGGCATTTTTATATGAAATCCAGCTCAGGTAGCTGCTGAGGATGGAGGTTTTCCCTTCCGAGCTAAATAGCTTGTGGACTAATGGGCCTAAACATGTCTGACAAAGGGGTGGTATAATTCCACAAACTGTCTGCAGGCTTCGACTGTGGTGTTCCGAAGTTTTATCATTAGTTGGCAGATACTCCACAGCACAGTCTGATCTAAGATATGCGGGGACCTCTCTGACCTGTGCGCTGGCAGCGGCAGGAAGGAAACAAGGCCATTGCAGTCCAAATGCAAGGAAGGGCAGAACTTACAAAGCCACTCCGTGCTACACCAGATGAACAGTGACTCAATCGTTCACCACAGAAGTTTGTGCAGGTGGCCGACTTAACTCTATTCAGAAAAGTGAAGGCTGGTTTATGCTGTATTCAGTCGTTCCATTCTTAGTAGAGATACTCACTGGCCCTGGTGCAACATAGGACAGTTTTAGCTGAGATGACTACCTGTGGCCACTAGAGGGAAACCTTTCCAAATGCATTCATTTAACAGGCACTGTTATGGCGGTTTCCAAGGGCTGGGAAGTTTCTTAAGCCAGAGAAAAATGTGTTTTCTTTTGTTTAAATGGCATTCCAGGAAAAATCTAATTTCAAAAGAATGTCTTAATAATGGAGGCTAATTAGCTTGCCAAGACATTTACTGTCAAATAGGTTTATCTATTACTCGTCTCTCTCTTTTTAATATCAACATACGCAGATACACAGACAATTTCAGACATTAAAAAAAAAACACATACATGCCTCAGACATAACTAAACACCCTCATTCCATGCTGGAGCCTATGAAGGGAGGTCCTTTATGCTGCTTACTAAGCATCAATGCCAGCATAACATTGTCATGAAAAAATGCAAAGCATTCATGCAATTTAATACAGTTAACTACTATTTCTATGACTTACCAGGAACATACTGCTTAGTCGACTGAAAAATAAAGCACAGTCTTTTGGGGGTGATACAGTTACATCTTATGTCACTCCAAAAATTACATTTCCTATGACAATGGTCCCCATTTCCCTCCTCAAAAAGCAAAGCCCTTTATTTTATTTTATTTTTTTAAATATAACTATAGAGCTGTAAGGAAGCTCATGATTCCATACAACAGAAGCAAAATTAGGAAAACTTCGTATGAGTAGCCATCATCAAAAGAGAGTAAACAAATTATATAGTTATTATACTTTACTTACATTTCTCTTCCTGTGTTAATTAATGGAATTGTAGCTTCAGGGAAGTTGGTTGTTTTACATTTTATTAATTGTGAGATCAGATACTTTAAAATTGTGCCTAACAGGATGAATAAGCAGTCACATATTGTACTGAGTGTCTACATTTTCAATACTGTAGAATCTCATACCATTTACAACTCCACGTCCACTTCTTGGCGTGGCAGTGGCATGTGCTGTGATGTACTAAATGAACTACCATCTAAGTTTAAAGAGCTCCTCATAACAGAGCTGTTCCGTGGACTGGAATCTGTAAGTCACTCCTTCTAGAAAGCAGATATAATAAACCAGGGGTTCAGAGAGCACAGCCAGCAAGAGCCAAGAATGTAGCCTGGGGAGGAAGTGGTGGAACCTGAAGGCAATGCCCAGGTTAGCTCTGGGGCAGGAGGATGGCCTTGGGCAGTAGGAATAAGGACCTGGGCGAGTGGGGCGAGGTGTCAGCATGTGGGCTATTTCCCTGCTTGCCATATGCTGTATTCGGCCAACAGTGTGTGTGGAATATGTGACCAAACTCTGATCACAAAATACATAGCTAATGTTCAGTAGAAACAAGAACATTTCAAGAAAACAGAACATTTGAGTACAATGCTTCATCTTGTCAGCAGCTACTCAAGCCAGCTGTCCCCCCGCCTCACTTTTTTTTTTTTTTTTTTTGCTCACTCACTCACTCACTCTTACAGACCTACAGACAGAGGGAAGCCAGCACATCAGAGTCCCCTATTCATGATCGCCTCTAGGCACCCTGTCTCAGAGAAGTGCCTGCTTAGGCACTTCTTCCAGGTGAGTGAATTCTTCCAAGCAATCAGGCAAACCTACACAGTCAGGTCCCAGGTGTCTTCACTCCCTTGCTTTTCCCGGAGTCCCCATGAGCTGAATCACTTTTGGTGAAGAATTATTTTATTATACAGTTGACCCTTGAACAACGCAGGGGTTAGGGGCGCCAACCCCCGTGAAACTGAACATCTACATATAACTTCTGACTTTCCCAAAACGTAACTACTTAGAGCCTACTCTTGACCAAAAGCCTTACCAATCACATAAACTGATTAACACACATTTGTATGTGTTATGTATTACATACTATATTCCTACAATAAAGAAATCTAGAGAAAGAGATATTATTAAGAAAATCATGAGAAATATATTTATAGTATTTACTGAAAAAAAAATTTGTGCATAAGTGGACCCATGCTGTTCAAACCCTTGCTGTTAAAGGGTCAACTGTACTTCCATGATTAAGGAGCTACCACCTGAGTTAATTTTATGTAGGAAAACTGCCCAGCTCTGCTGCAGAACAGGGGTGGGGTGGGGCGGTCTAAGAGCTTCACGGTACCCCTCTGAGGCCAGGTGGCTCGGGGGAAGCCAGATTTATGCGCACAACAGAGTAAGAGGCTCAGCACTCACGGTCCAAGGAAGGAGCCTTGGAGAGTGAACACCTGCTGTGCAAACCATCCACAGACAGTTAGCCCTGGACTTGGGGGTTACGGCCAACACTTCATGGTTAATGACTCCCCCCACCCGAGTCATGCAGCTTCTCTTGGGTACTTGTCCTCGTAATGCCCACTGAACACTGAGGGAACAGTCCGAGAACAGGAGAGGGGGTGTCATGAAGGTGGGTACAACAGTGACAATGTACCTCTCACAGGGGACAGAAGGCTTAGAGAACTGACTCAAGTTACAAAAAAATAAAAAAGGGCACATTCTCCCCAGGAGCTCCCGCTGGACCTCCCCAATCCATCACTCAGGGCTAAGCTGGGCATCTCCCCACGCCCTCCACAGCCAGGCCCTCCTGCGGCTCTAACCTTCCAAACTCAAGCTGTCTTACCTGAAGAGTTTTGACTTTGCCCAGGATGTTGTCCTGTGACATTGCTTGAACTGTCTGCTCACTTTCTGCTCCCCCATCAGGGATAAAAATACTCTCATGGGAAAACGCCCGGGCTCCCATAGAATAGTTGAAGGACCTGGAATGCAAATCATGTGCTTCGTTTTATTAGGATGATAAAATTTCTTTTGGCAATTAGTGTCCTGTTCCTCCTGATGCGGGGACTCCACCCACATCCCTGTCTCGCCCAGCTCCGTGTCCTTTTCTGCTATGGGTCAGCCAAGTCGCTGGGCAGACGGGAGGGTCCCACAGGAATAAGGGAGCATGCCTCCCACACAGCGGCATTCCAGGGCCGCTCATGGAGAACTCAGGCAGCTCTTCATTTGTAGAGGCCCCAGCAGAAGGCGCTGTGGAAACCTTTACTGGAGGGGCCTTCCCCTGAGGAGCCATCACTATCAGTTCTACCCCAGCAGGTCCTGTCAACCAGTACTTTTTAAGTAACATTCAGATTTAGAAGAAGAGACATGAGTTTCTTTCTTTCAGATTACAATAAAATTAGAAGACAGCTCTATACATCTAAACTAAGGACTAGAATTGCTGATAGGGTCTACAGGAATAAAGAATCTCTCGCAATGCCTAGAAATTCAGAGAAAGGGGAAAGAATGCAGATCAGGGCAATCCTGATGGGCCTCCTGCATTGATCAGCTTACAGGTGGCAGGTAGCCAACAATAAACACTTCAGGTGAAGGCTTGGGGTTCAAGAAGTCTGGACTTCTACCTGACAGGGAGGTAGAGGCAGGGCAACCTGCAGGAACCGGAAGCAGCAAAAGCTAACTGCTCTTCCTTGATCTGGGAAACAAACTTATTTCTGGGGAATCCACATCCAGGCTGTTCACAGGGCAGGCAGAATCGCATACCCTTCAGGAGGCAAGGCAGGCATTCTTCCACGCTGCCCCGCATGTGGGCAGCTCCCCCGGGTGACAGAATGCCGCTCCCCTTCACCTCCCTCCCTGGAAAAGGACCTCCTAGAGGTTGTATCAGTGACCAAGGGCCAAATGCAGTGGGCAGGGTCCCAACCAAGGGTAGACCTAGTTGGGCAGACTGAGCACCAAATCTAATTTGCCAAACCACAGGCAGCATGGTGAGAAAGCACGTGAGGCTAAGAAACAGAATGGATGCGAGCGTCCTGCTGGCTATGTCACAAAGACGAGGTCCGAGGTCCGGGAAGGCGGCGGAGAGAGATAGAGCTGAAACAGAACGCAGGCTCCTCACTCACAGCCGACAGGGTCTTCCACGTGAACACAGTTATGTCTTTGGGAGCAAAGATGCTATGTGAACAGCTGCCGGACCATGACAAGACCGTAATGTTAAGAGCGTCCCAGTTCACCCACAACCGCAAATCTGATACAAAATAAGGTAACCCGATTTTATTGCTAAAACACCAAATCTGTTAATACCAAATAGGATGCCAGCATCCATGAATTTTTTTCATATTTACATAATAGTGACTGAGACTTTTTTACTGTGCTAAAATAAAACACATAGAACATAAAATTTACCATTTCAATTATTTTTAACTGTATAATTTAGTACCATTAAGTACATTCATGTTGTTATTCAACTATCACGACCATCCGTCATCCTAAACTGAAACGCCCAGACTCATTCAACAATAACTCTTCATTCTCCCTTCCTCCAGCCCCTGATAACCATTATTCTCCTTTCTATCTCTATGAAATTTGAATATGCCATGTACCTCATATAAGGGGAATCATATAATACTTGTGCTTTTGTGTCTGGCTTATTTGACTTAGCATGATAGCCTCAAGGTTCATCCATGTTGTAGCATGTATCAGAATTTCATTCCTTTTTAAGGCTAAATAATTTTGGGACACAGACACACACACACATATCACATTTTGTTTATGCATGTACATTTGAGTTGTTTCTACCTTTTGGCTATAATGAACAATGCTGCTGTGAAAACCGATGTTTTAATCAAGATTTTAAAAAATGTATGAATGTAGCATTGTGACGCATAACTGTGTAGACATGGCTGAAAGAGTAGGTAGGTGTCCCATAAATCCTCATTTCACACCAATGATTTGACATCACATCCGTATCCTCTATCCACATTAAACAGTCACTATCTATGAAGATCAGTAGAGACTATAGGACAAGAGAAGAAAAAGGAAGAGGAGGAGGATGCAATTGAGGAGAAAGAGAAAGAAGACAAGGAGACAGGTGGCAGGAGGTGGAGGAAAAGAGAAGAGAAAGAGAAGAGGAAGAGAATCCTTCACGTCTGCCTAAAATCCTGGGAAATTCTGGAATGCAGAACTTGAAAAGCTGATCTGGGTGTCTGATTCTCAGAGCAGCAGCCTCCGGGTTCCATCTCCACCCCTCCGCCACAGGAGGCTTAAACACCACGAACAGGACCTACTGACCGGAGAACAGAGGCTTCTAAATCTAAGAGAAGGTGTTGTATTAGACGACTTGGAGTGGCTTAGGGGGTCCTACATCTTGTTACATGTAAGCCCTTGCACCTAAGTCAACATGGCTTTGGAAGGACAGGAGAAAAGAGATGCTGCTGCTTCTCCCCTCCTGCACCTTTCACTTCTCCAGCGAGCGAAGAACTGTCATCATTCTACCTAGAAGCTACAGAAGCTTCTTAAAAATCAGTAATACAGTCCTCATGGGCACACTTTGGCAGCACATAGACCACAACACAGGGCTGTTTGAAGGGCCTGAAAGTTGTGAACGCTCTCAGGAAACCCAGCTGAGGCCCGGATGGGTTATCCCTCTCTGCTCTAGTGCACAGACATCATGATGCGAATAATCATGCCAAACGCAACATCAAGTTCATACTTCTTAAGCTTTCATTTTCTTCATTACTTTTTACGTTGAAAGCATTTAAGACTTACAAAAACACCCCAAGTGTAGCGTGAAGAGCCTTTGTCTTCCTAGCCCAAGCTGCTGGCATGATGCTCTCACTCCTGAGCCAGGCAGGCAGTGTGGGCTCATACATGGGAAGATGTGAGAAACCACAGGGAAAGGTGGAGGAATTTCTGAGGGAAACTGGAGGGCCAGTGAGTGTATCATTGGTCCTGTTGCCTCGGCTTTACCCTGAGCTGACGGTGACGTGATTGACATCTATAGATGATCTTCAACTGAGGTCTTCTCCAATTCTGCTCTCTAAACATGAGTTCATCTTAAAGCAGTTAACGTGCCAGCTCAGAAACCTCCATTGGTTGCCTGTTGCCCGAACCCTGTCAGTGAAGCTGCCATGGTGGCCTACCCCTTCAGGCTCATCATAGTGGGGCTGTAACTACTATGGGCAGGCCAGTTTCCTTATCTGTAAAGGGGATGACAAGGGGTCCTACCTCATCGATTTTTTAAGGATTTAAGTGAATTCTGGTATGCAAAGCACTCAGAATAGTGTAAATGCTTACATGGTACCCATTATTATCAAACGTCACCCTACTTCAACCCCAACCACTCAGTTCCCCAAATATCCTCTCTGGCCTCTGTCATCGCATGGGCTCTTCCTCCCCAGGGACAGCCCAAGCCAGTCTCTCACTTCAGGTCCTACCTACCCTCCAAGGTCCGGCTCAAGTGTATCAACTCCATACAGCCTTTTCTGCTTCCCTAGAAAGAAAGGGATCTCTTCTGTCCCCCAGAGCCCCATGTATGTATTTCTTTTCTTTCTTTCTTTTTTTTGTGTGTGGTTTTGTGTTTTTTTTTGGTAAATACATTTTATTGATTTTTTATTTTTTTTATTTTTTTTTTTTTACAGAGAGCAAGGGAGAGGGATAGAGAGTTAGAAACATCGATGAGGGAGAAACATTAATCAGCTGCCTCCTGCACACTCCTCACTGGGTATATGCCTGCAACCAAGGTACATGCCCTTGACTGGAATCAAACCTGGGACCCTTCAGTCCACAGGCCGACACTCTATCCACGGAGCCAAACCGGTTAGGGTGATGCATATATTTCTTGCTCTTTCATGTTATGGTTACTATAATCATGCCTTAAATGAGAAGGAAAATAAAAGTCCTCTGCATATTGTAAAGTGCTACAGAGATGTGACTAATAATGATATCATCGTATCTCCACCACACTATGAGTTGCATGAGGCCAGGGATCACATGTATGATCTTTCTTTCGCCCAAAATCCTTTTCACAGTAAAATTTGTGATGAGTAAATGATTAATTGCAGGGAGGGGCTATAGGGTTAAGCCTCAGACTGACCTATTGACAAAGCACAAAACAAGCACCAGCTTAGAGGGCACAGCCCTTTTAGCATAATTAGGCTTGACCTTATGAGGCTCCCTAGATCTTATCTGGGCAGCTAATGGGCTGTGGGAGGTGCAGCAAGTGCTGCCAAAATAAGTGAGACTCACAAGAACATTGTAACTATGGTGACCACTACCTTATTTACCTCTGGTGATAAAATAAAGGCTCAGCTTGCTGTCTGGATCCCCTCTCTGTGGCCTCAGCCAGGTACAAGAGATCCACCTAGACCCAGCTTATTCTCTTGGTCTTTTCTTTAATCCTTCACTGCCCGCCATCAGGCTAACCAAACCCTTGGCAGAGCTGGACCGGCACAATTAATATTGTAGGGAAGTTAGTTTATCAGATGGGTTTCCCACGGAGAGGTCACTGAGGGTTTGCAAACATGTTTATAGGAGGACGGGACTATTTTGGGGTCATGAGTATATATTCAGGTAGGGCAGGCCTATAGAGGAGGCCATCGTGGAAAGCTCTGAGAAGCCAAGGGATGGGCAATTCAGGAGGGTGTTCAGCATCTCTTTTTAAAAGGTTTCTTCTGAGCCTTCTTTTCAATTCAAACCAGGAAACCGCTCCAGGCTTTGCTTCCCACCTTCTATTTCAAAGCCCCCTCTCACAAGTTTTCCTGGTTCCATTCTGTGTCAGCTACAGCTCCAAGTAGCAAGCAACAGAAACCATGTCTCACTCAACCAAAAGAATATTTACTGGAAGAACAAAGGGGACTCCAAGGGGAACGGAAGCTAGCGATGAGGCTTGGAAAAAGACTCTTGGGAGAGAACGCTAGCAGTCGAGGCAGCAGGACTCACAGCACTTGCCTCGACCCACCTGTCAAATCAAAGCTCAGGAAAGAGACTGATTGGCCAGGCTAGGTCATGTGCTCAGGCCAGGCTGCAGTGGGGAGGAAGTGGCCTTTGGCTTCTGTCATAGGAAGCTGGTACCATGTCCTATCAGAGGTAGGTGGAATGAGGCAAGCTTGATTCCCGGAAAGGAAATTTGGATGCTGTTGAGAAGGGAACCAAATAGCAACAGCTCAGTTACTGTGCGTTGGGATCTGTGCCTTGATTCTTTCCAATCTAGCCCAATTGGAAGAAGTTGCTTTTCTTTCCTGGTGGCAAGTGATGCTGCCTGAGAACAAAGGATGCCATGCTCCATGCTACTGGGATGTCCATGGCTATCAGCAGACGAGGGAGAGATCAGACAGGGCACTTGATAGCCTGTGGCCTACAGCTCAGGGCACTAGTGTCACAGGAGAAAGTGAGAAGCAAGCAAAACAAAGCTAGCCCTGTAGTCATGCTACTCCTGCACTCCCCAGTCACTGTCACTTAGTGCTGCGGAGAGCAGGGAGGAGCCAAGAAGAGCCACTTCCACGTCAAGCCCTGTGATCTGGAAGTGCCATCTGCAGCAGGGTCTGCATGAAAGGAACAGAGGAAAACTGGGGAGGTGTTTCTAGGAAAGTTCTCCTCATTCACAAACCATGACACAAAGACAGGGATAGTCCCCTTTCACCCGTGTCTGTCATCTGCATGTGGCATCTGGAATACAGGCCATCCGGGGCTATAGGGGCGAACCTGGGGATGAGAGCCCGCTCCCTGAGGACAAGAAAAAAAGCAATCAGACTGGACCTTGATGCTGCTGCTGGGCTGCTTCATTAAGGAACTTTGGAACTTGGAAAGTTCTCCAGACTTTCAGATACAGCAGGTCATGTATGACACTACTGTTGAAGATACTAGTCGTCGTGTCTTCTGTTTCCGACATAGCCTTCTGGCCACTACTGTAGGCTTTGGGCACATTCTAAGACCCACTGACATCATCTAACCTTGGCGCCTATGGAGGGGAATTCCCCCCACCCAGAAAAGAAGCTTTCTGCAGCTGTCTACTTACCAGGCCGGCCCCCCACCCCCACCCCACCCCCACCTCTTCCTTATCCTTTGTCTTTTTTGGAGAAGCATCATGTAATTTGGGGCCAGAGATATTGGGTAATTACCATGGCGATGATTAGGGATTCACTTCAGGAATAAAGAAATATAATTATAGTCCCACTGCAGCCTGTTTCCATGGCAACAGGGGCAATTGCAATTGATCAGCAGTTTTCTTCCTAAACAGATCCGTGAGTCTCATTCAAATGAAATGCTGAAGAGCAATTATCTATCCTCATCAGACAAACTGGAAGTGCTGAAAGAGACTGGAGTCAGGTTATATTTTGTGTACCATCTTTGAGGCTCATCCCCAACTTGAGTACTCCATGAACTTATATGGAACCCAGCAGGCTATAGCATACCCAAATACATAATAATTACACCAGGAACAGCATGCATCATTAAACATTCAAGGAAGAGGAGAAAAGTTTAGAATCTTAGAACACAGACACTTAGAA
>PVJC01022003.1:0-27715 GCA_004026665.1 Murina feae | reverse complement strand
ATGTGCACTGACCAGCAGGGCAGATGCTCAATGCGGGAGCTGCCCCCTGGTGGTCAGTGTGCTCCCACAGGGGGAACACACTCAGCCAGAAGCTAGGCTAACAAGCACAGTGGTGGTGGCAGGAGCCTCTCTTGCCTATGTGGCAGTTGGACATCCCCCAAGGGCTCCTGGAATTTTGTGCATCAGACCTCTAGTAAAATAATAAAGCTAGAGGAAAGTATTTGAAACTATTTGATGAAGCACCATTCAAGAATTATAATATAAAAGCATCTCTATTAATGTGAGCATTCAGATTGCTTACTCTCAGTAGAGCAGAGAATTATTTTTTTACTACATTTAATGAATTTTACCAGACATTGACTAATTTTGCTTTTTGTTTTACTTATTACACATGATAATGGGTCATGCTACTTTTTATTTTATTACTACTTCATTTCTTTTTCTTGTAGTATAATATCCTTGAAATTATTCCTCTGGAGGCTATCAGTAACTTTCTTATAGCTATTATCAATGTCTTCTCAGAACAAGGTTTTCTCATTCTCAACCACATGAGTACTGATAATGATACTGATTATTATTTTTTATCTCCTCTCATACATTAATTCATTTGTTTACTCATTCACAGTATAAAACTTAGTAAGTTTTATTAAGTTTTAAACTTAATAAGTTTTATACTGTGAATGATGGCTCCAATCATGGCCATTGAGCTTTTCCTAAAAACTTGGCCTTATGTTTCTAGTACCTATTCCTCTAATAACACATATTCATTTCTGCTAAAATAAACCAATGATTTCAAACTTCAACAAACCAGCTCACAATTTAAAATGCAAAATTACTGTGAGTTAAAAAACTTGGATATTCTCTTACTTTTCTCCCAAAAGTTTATTCAATTTTGAATGCTGAGTGCTTTTCTTTTGCTGCATTCATCAAGGTCAAACACTTGCCTGCCTTTGCTTTAAACTAAGCTGAATTCTCTCATGTCTATCATTAATATCCACATGGTGTACATTTTACTTCCTAATTATTTTTCAAATCTTTTCACTTATCTATGTCACACTGCTACAGTGTAATCTGGGCTGTCCTTATCTTTTAGCTAGATTATTGAAGTAAAGCCTGAATTATTTATTGTATTAATAACCTCTCTTAGCAGTTCTGTACAGTTAACACAAGGTTGTCATGTTGAACTACAAAATTAATTATTTTACTCATCAAGAAAAGAAAAGCAGTATTTTCTCATCGGTCAAAAAGTAAAGGCAAAAATTAGTAATACTCGAGTTCCTTCATAGTTTATCTTAGATGATGGTCTAAGCTTTATCCAGCTTCCTGCCAAGTCATTTGTATTCCTATTTTCTCTAATAATGTGAATTTTTCAGTCCTATACAGGGTAGGGCAAAAGTAGGCTTACAAACATTCATATGGAAAACAACACAATAATCTACTCTAATAAAAGAGTAATATTGAAATTGACCATTTTTTCTGGGACACCTAAGCCACACCCACCAGCCAGTCAGAGTGGCTGTATACAAATTAACCCAGCCAAGATGGAGGCCAACCACCATGGAACTAGATCAAATAGGAGGCTTTTGTTGCACCAGAAGTAAACTGTCTGCCTAGGCCGGCTGGGCCTCTCTCTGCTCAAGACAACATAGTTGCAATTATAGAAGCCACAGAGCTGAACCAAACTGGAGGCTTCTGTTGCACCAGCCATGGAGAAAACTGTCTGCCTAGGCCGGCTGGGCCTCTCTCTGCTCAAGGCAACATAGTTGCAATTATAGAAGCCACAGAGCTGAACCAAACTGGAGGCTTCTGTTGCACCAGCCATGGAGAAAACTGTCTGCCTAGGCTGGCTGGGCCTCTCTCTGCTCAAGACAACATAGTTGCAATTATAGAAGCCACAGAGCTGAACCAAACTGGAGGCTTCTGTTGCACCAGCCATGGAGAAAACTGTCTGCCTAGGCCAGCTGGACCTCTACTAAAGCAACACTGTTTCAATTATAGAAGCCATGGAGCTGAAGCAAACAGGAGGCTTCATTACCTGCCTAGGCCTTGGCTTAAAGAAACAGTGTATCAATTATAGAAGATAAATAAACCCCAGAAACCTGATTCCAGCCAGCCTTGCTGGGACATTGGTTCAATGGGAGCTCTGGGCAGCCTGAAAGCCTGAAAACGGCCCTCAACCCCACATCCAGGCTGCCCAGGTACCCCAGTAGGGACTCAAACCCTGAATGGACTGTGGACAACCTGAAAATGGCCCTCAGCCCATCACTCAGGCTGGCCACACCCCAATGGGGTGAGGGTCCACACTGGGGGTTTGGCCAGCCTGCAAACAGCCATCAGCCCCTCACCCAGGCTGGCCAGGCACACCAGCAGGTGGATATCCCCAGAGGGGTCCCAGACTGTGAGAGGGCACAGGCCAGGTTGAGGGACCGCCCAAGTGCACACATTTTTGTGCACCAGGCCCCTAGTTAATAAATAATAATACAATAAAGTATTGCTTAATTACAACTGTAAAGCTGCTTTTTCCCTACTGTATATACTTCTTGTGGTTGTGTTCTTATTCAACATTATAGCCCATACATACATTGCATACTAGAGAAATGTTAAAGGAATTAACCTTAAGAATAATATCTCAGCTTGGCCCTTTTTGAGGCAATGATGAAATCCTGACACTGTTTCTTCCTTCTATCCTAATTTTGCATTAGAATAGATTTATAATGCTATGTTGGTTCTAATTTTATTAATTTATTAAAAATAATACAATGTAACTCTGATGACTTGCTTTACTTTTAAAAACAATACATAACTAAATCACTATAACAAATGTTTCAGTGTTTATGCATTTAATATAATTTAATATAATTTCTATTTATGTGGAGTTAACTAATAGCTAAAATTAATTGATACTTTAATAAATAAAATGTTACATACTTTTCTTGAAATTAAATATAATAAATATTTTTAAATTAGCTACATATATATTTTATTTTAATCCTCCTATATAATAAAAGCCTAATATGCTAAGTGTCAGGTCGTCCATTCAACCAACTAAAGCATAATATGCTAATGATATGCTAAGGCCCCTCAACTGCCTGCTATGACATGCACTGACCACCAGGGGGCAGACAGTCAACTGGTTGATGAGTCAGACACTATGACATGCACTGACCACCAGGGGCAAACATTCCAACCAGTAGGTTAGCTTGCTGCTGGGGTCTGGCTGATCAGGACTGAGTGAGATGGGCCAGACATGCCTTGGAGCCCTCCCATGGTCCCTCCTCAGCTGGCCAACCTCCTACATCCCTCCCCAGCCCTGATAATGTACCACTGGGGTCCCTCACACTGGCCTATGCCCTCTTGCAATCCAGAAACCCTCAGGGGATGTTGGAGAGCCAGTTTCAGCATGATTTTGCAGGCCAGGCTGAGGGACCACACTGTGCATGAATTCATGCACCAGGCCTCTAGGATATATAAAAGGCTAATATGCAAATTAGCCAAATGGCAGAATGTCCAGTCACTATGATGCACACTCAATGCAGGAGCTCCCCCCTGGTGGTCACTGCGCTCCCACAGGGGAGCGATACTCAGCCAGAAGCCAGGCTCATGGCTGGCAAGTGCAGCTGTGGTGGCAGAAGCCTTTCCCGCCTCCACAGCAGTGCTGAAGATGTTTAACTGATGGCTTACGCCCACTCTCTGGACTGTGAGAGGGCACAGGTGGGGCTGAGGGACCCCCTCCCGGAGTGCAAATTTCATGCTTTGGGACTCTAAGAAATTATAATGACTTTAAAATTATTGATTTTGTCATAATAATGTTAATTAAAATTAGGATGCATTTTCTCTAATAAATACCTTAGATATTTGCTTTGTGTACATTTTATTAATTTTGTTATTTTCTATCATTCAATGAAATGTTAGTTACAAATTAATGTTGAATCTCATCCCATATAACTAATTTATTTTTTCATATGAAGAACCAACTAATATTAAAGATTTTCCAAATGTTAAGTTTTGATACCTTCTATCTATTATTTATCACAAGAAACTTCATTTATTCTCCAGCTTTTATAGGTAGCATCTTCCATTATATACAAGTGTTACTTTCCTATAACTATCCATATGTATTGTCTTAGAGGTGAATTCATCATTTGAGAACTATTAAAACACATGTTTTCCCTTTAATATTTATCCATTACATTTATTGCTAGTGTTTTAAAGAAGAGTCTTAGAATTAAGCATACAGACGAGGTAACATAAAGATGAATTTTGACGAAGAAAGGAAAAATGGCTTGATGTAGACATCATTGTATAAAATCAGGCAAAGAGCCACAGCGTTATCTGTGTTGGTAAGTAATTTCTTCAGAGGCAGAATGCTTTCTATAGCCATCCTAGACAGCAATGAATCTTTTTTATGTCATTTACTATAAATATTTCATGACATAACTTCTTTAACAAAGCAATAGAAACTTTAAATTCATATTTTATACTTCCTTCCTAAGTAACAATTGTCAAATATATGCCTAAATATTTTAGCTAAATGAGCTTTAAAAAAGACATGAAAGTGTAAATAAAATAATCTATTCACCAGCTATTAGGGTATCTATATTCAAGAAACATTTTATGCACCCATTCAGTTATAGCAACTACCATACTGTATGGAATACTGCTTGTATTCTAGTTTATATATATTAAAATATGATTTTATATAAGTCAAATAATTAGGTGCTAAGTTTTTTTATTCTCCTACACAGTAAACAGAAATTATGCAACAATTACAATGAATATTATTTTGTTTGTTTTAAATGTTATTTTTAAATTACAGTTTGCATTCAATATTATTTTGTATTATTTTCAGGTGTAAAGTATAATGGATATATATATATATATAATATATTTGGATATAATTATATAAGTGTATATATAATACATATATATAATACATATATATATGTTATATACATATATATATATATATATATATATATATATATATATATATATATATCCTATTAGGTGGAATATATATATATATATACACACACACTAGGGGTCTGGTGCACAAAAATTTGTGCACTCGAGTGGGTTCGTCAGCCCGGCCTGTGCCCTCTTGCAGTCTGGGACCCTTCAGGGGATGTCCACCTGCTTGTGTGCCTCGCCTGCCTGGGTGAGGGGCTGATGGCTGCAGGCTGGCCAAGCCCCCCAGTGGAAACCCTCACCCCATGGGAGTGTGGCCAGCATGGGTGATGAGCTGAGGGCCATTTTCAGGCTCCCCATAGTCCCTTCAGGGTTCAGGTCCCTACTGGGGTGCCTGGGCAGCCTGGGTGAAGAGCTGAAGGAGATGCCCAACCCCTGCAAATGCCAGCTCTGCCCCTGCCCCACTACAGCCTCTGGCCAAGGCTACACACCTGAGCAGGGGACCCCCAGACGCCTCCTTTGCTAGCTCCACCAGTGCCCAGAACCCTGTGATCACAGGCTCCACCCCTGCCCCTCTGATCACTGGCTCTGTGGAGCCCAGGCCCCTGGAATCTCCGGCCTTGCCCCTGCCCAGGCCTTATGCCTGGGTAGGGCACCCTTATACCCCTCCAATCACTGGCTCCACCCTTGCCCATGCCTGAGGCCTCTGGAAAAGGCCTCTGGCCTGGGCAGGGGACCCTCAGCCCCCTCTGAATACCTGTTCTGTCTCTCAGGCCTCCCGCCTCCCCTGCCACCTGCCTGGTTAACAGGCTGACTACTTCAGTGGCAGTGCTGAGCCTGCCTGGGCACCGCCATCTTTTATCTATGGGGGCGGCCATCTTGTATCCATAGGGGAAGCCATCTTTGTCATGGAGTGATGCCTAATTTGCATATTACTCTTTTATTAGGCAGGATGATATCTGAATATCTTTGGTGCCCCTGCCCAGCTCTTTCCATTGCAGCCTCAGGTCCTCTGTCTACTGGCAGCCCTGCTCCCACTGCCACCACTCCCTTGTACTTACTGACGGCACAGAGTGAGTGAAGCTGGTGTCAGCAGTGTGTGTGAGCAACAGATGCTGCCTCAATTGCCCCCCAGGAGCAGGGGAAGCCCTGAGAGATGATCAGGGCTGCCAGCCACTGCTCATACCCACTGATGGCACCGAGAGATGGGGCCCGGGTGCTGGCAGCAGATGTGAACGTGGCCAGCGCTAGAAGCAGCATGAGCTCTGGGCAAGACCATGGAACACAGGAACAAAAAATTTTCAGTAAGTACCAGAGGCTCGTCCCAGTGACAGTGACTGGCACTCTCCTTGGTCTGGTGTGCGCTACTTACCTGCTCCACTATCCTGCTGCTGCAGATCCCTGCCACATTCCATGTGCACCCCCTGGTGGTCAGTGCACATCATAGCGACTGGTTATTCAGTTTTTGGTTGTTCTGTCATTCGGTCTATTTGCATATTACCCTTTTATTATATAGGATTATATAGGACTAGAGGCCCCATGTATGAAATTCGTACAAGGGGCTCAGCCCCCACCACTACAGAGGCTGCCTCTACACCTGCCTGCTGTGGTGGCAGCCTCTGCCTTGACCCCCACCACTGCAGCTTTATTTGGAAGGTTATCTGGAAGTATGTCTGGAAGGACATCTGGTCTAATTAGCATATTATGCTTTTATTGTTATAGATATGTGCAGTAAGTCACCATGGGTTGTGAGAAGCTTAGTGATAGCAGCAAAGTGAAAAGGAAAGTTGTGAGAACGATAGCTGTTAAGAAAGAAATAATTGTAAAGAATTTACAGATTAAACAGTATATTAGACACATACTATATATAAGAAAGATTAAAACAGAATAATTTAGGGGTCTGGAAGATATTAATTTAATTTACATTATTTCTAATGGGAAAAAGAATGATTCAATTTTTAAAACTATAATTTCTTGAACAGCCTCCCAGAACAAAATAAGTTAAAGTGGTGAGGTTTCACATGCCTTCAATCAAAAATGTATGGTCAAAAGCAGTCCTTCAAAATGGAAATTGCCCATCAAACTCAAAATTGACCTCACTGCTGACCTCTAATAAGAAAATACCAAAATCAACTTTTTATTTATACCTTACCTGGTCTAGTATGAGAATTTGGTATTAATAAACACATTTTGTTATTTTTGCCTAAAATTCTTTATTCCCTCACACGTGTTCCTTTCAATCAATACAGAATAACAGAGATTGGATTTACCTTTTTTCCTAAAACAAGTAAAACATGACAAAAGATATAAAACATCCATTTTTAAACAACGGTCATTAGGAATTCTCAAACACTGATCGCTGAGAGAGGGGAACGAAATACGTTTGGGCCATGCTTGTTCCCAGATTATTGTTTTGTAGAAAGTTCCCAGGGGACAGAGCAAGTGAAGGAACCTGAGTCCAATTATCACCGTAAGCTGAGGAGACATAAATGGAAGTCAAGGCTAATCAAGGCAGCTATGTTTAGAACCAGAGGAAAAGGAGAGTGGAGAGCTTTAAAGATTTTTACAGATCTGCCGAGGGACATTTGAGATCTTTACTTAGTTCCAATAAAAAAAATGTGAATAAAGAAACTTTTCAAGTCTAGAGAAAGAATCTCACTTCCCAAAAGCAAAACAGAAAACAAAATTCTAGTATCACAGAGGCAATGCTTATATTTTCACTAGAGGTCAGGTGCATTACACTTGGAGGGAGGGGTCCCTCAGCCTGGCCAGCATCCTCTCACAGTCCAGGAGCCTCAGGAGATATCCCACTGACACTTAGGCCCGCTCTCCACGGGGAACAGGCCTAAGCCATCAGTCAGACATCCTTAACACTGCCGCAGAGGCAGGAGAGGATCCCACCACCACCACTGCACTCACCAGCCGAGACCCCGACTCATGGTTTCTGGCTTTGCAGCACTTCCCTGCGGGAACACATCTGCCACCAAGGGGCAGCTTCTGCATTGAGTGTTTGCCCCTGGTGGTCAGTGCATGTCATAGCCACCAGTCATTCCGCTATTTGGTTGATTTGCATATTACCCTGTTATTATATAGGATTAGCCAGAATGGAAAACACAAATTCACATTGAAATAGATAGAGACCCTGTAACAGTATTATTTCAGGACAGGGAAAAATATTGTGGAATAAAATTGGCTCTGATCCCATAGTACAAAGCTTAGAAGGAACATTCAAAAGTTTAAACATTTTTCACATAAATATACAAAGCACAATGAGAAAATAGTGAATGAGGACATTGAAATTATTTCATCATCTGACCTGTCCAGTGAAGCTCAATTGGTTGGCATTTCATCTTCTTAAACTAAAAGCTCTTGGGTTTGATTCCCAGTCAGGGCACAGCCCTGAGTTTCAGGTTTGTTCCTGATTGAAGCACATATGAGAGGTAGCCCGTCAATGTTTTTTTCACTCTTTCTCTCCCTTTCTCTCTAGAAGTCAATGAACATGTTCTCCGGTGAGGATTAAAACAACAACAAGAACTATTTTATCAAAGAGAGCTGAGGAATGATTAACATGGTAAATGTTTTAAAGCTAGTGTACTCAGCTTTCAACATAGGCAGTTAGAAAAATAAAAGCAAATGAAAGAAAAACTTTTAAATCACATAACTAATTTCAGAAATGCAAATGAAAACAGAAAGCAGAGAAAAATCAATAAAGCATCTATTTATTTTTAAGAAAAATCAACAAACTTAATAAACTTCCAGCCATACTTACAAGGATGCATCTAGAGAAGGCACAAGTTACCAATCATAAAAACAAAACTGGGAATACGTTATATACAATAGAGACATTAAAAGACAAGACATTGTTATAAATTGTAGCCAAAGGGTAAAATACAGTTGTACTAATTATTTAAAAGTCATAAACAATCCAATCTACATAAGAATGTACAACATACAGTCCTATATTTATTAAATTGAGTTTATACTTAGAAACTACCACAAACAAGACTCCAATGCCAGAGCAGCCTTTCTTGTTGAACTCTAATGTTTAATTCTATACATATTTTCACAGATACCCATTCCCCTAGAAAATTCATGAAGGAAAGTAAGCTGGCAGGAACACAAATCAATGCATTCTATATGGCCAGTGTTATCCCATTTAAAGAAATAGAGATAAAGACCTTATAAAAATAATAGGCATATCCCTCATAAAGAGAAATCTAATTTAATAAAAGAGTAATATGGAAATTAACCATTTCTCCAAGACATTTAAGCCATGCCCACCAGCCAAGCCACGCCCGCCATCCAATCAGAGCAGCTGTATGCAAATTAACCTAGCCAAGCAGGTGGACATCCCCCAAGGGGTCCCAGACTGCGAGAGGGCACAGGCTGGGCTGAGGGACAGAGGGACACACACCCCCCCCCCCGAGTGCACAAATTTTTTTGCACTGGGCCCCTAGTGTTAAAAATAATATTAATTAAAAATTAAAGTTGAACCCATTAAGATATACAAATAATGCTATATCATGAACAAAATGGCCTATCCCAGTAGCACAAGGTCAGTTTAACTTTCAATATCAATTCATGTAGTTCAACATATTAATATATTATCAAGAAAAACAATATGACAATCTCAAGAAATACAGAAAAAGCACTGACATTTTTGAAAAACAATTGTCAGCAAACTTCTTCACACTAGTAAAAGCAATTTATGAAATTGACAGATGGTTTCTGACTGGTGATGGCTCAGCTTACAATTTCTTGGCTTTATGGTGGTGCAAAAGGATATGCACTGACCTTTCCCCAGTCCAATGAGATGCAGGTCAGTACTCGTGCTGCAGGCCAGTAGCCTCAGCCACAAATCCTGGTCAAGCTTCCATTACGACAGTCAGCAGCCGATGCTCTGTGATGTACTGTGTTACCCGTGATTTTGGGTATTGTGTTTGAGCACCTTTAAGGTAGGCTAGGCTACGCTATGATGTTCAGTGGGTTAAGTATATTAAATGTATGTCGACTTACAATATTTTAAATTACAATAGGTTATCGAGCTATATAACCCCATCTTAAATTGAAGAACACCTGCATACAACTGATAGCATACTGAAGTGTGAAAGTGCTTTTCACCTACGATGGGAACAACGCAACAATGTTCTTGCCTACCACTCCTCTTCTACATTTTACTGGATATTTTAGATAATGTGATAAACTATGCAAAAAAGTAAATAAAAAGCATATGAATTAGAAGTTAAGAAAGAAATTTTTAAAATTATAGGTGACATGATTTTCTAGCAGAAAATCCTGATGAGTGAACACAAATAATTATAACAACTCATCAACTAACTTAGTAAGATTGCAAGATGTGAGGTCAATATAAAAAAATTAAACATGTTTCTAAATTCTAGCAATAATCTGAAATGTAAAAAGTACAATAACACCAAATATAATACTTAAAGATACACTTCTTTAAAATATGTGTATCATAAAATATGTGTAAAACCTGAATTCTAAAAACTATGACACAATACAAAAAATCCAAATAATACATAATTAAATGGAAAAAATATGCTAAGTGTTCACAAGAAAAGTTAATATTGTTGAGATGTCAATTCTCTCCAAATTGATCTACAGGTGTAACACAGCCAGTGATAGTCAAAATTCCTTTGTATTTATTGTAGCACCCAATAAAGTGTATATGAAAACATGAACACAGAATAGTTAAAATAAACTTGAAAAGACAAAATTGTAGTTCACAACGCAAATTATCAAGACATAAAAATATAGTAATCAAAACAGAATGGCATTGGCAATTTATCATCTATCTTTCTATCATCTATCTTTCTATCATCTCTCTATTTAAAAATGAAACAGAATATAGAGACCTATACATATATGTACAATTAATTTTCCAGTGCAAGTTAAAGAAGAAATGTAATCTTTCAACAGATGGTATAGGGAAAGTTGAGTAGTTATATGAAAAATAAATAAAATTTGACCGTTGACCTTACAGCATATACAAAAATTGACTTGAGATTGTTCACAGACATTGATAAAAATGTAAAGGTGCAAACTTTTAAAATAATGCAAAAGAGAAAAGGTTAGTGATTTTGGGTTTAGAAAAAAAAAACATCTATAGGTATATGACACAATAAGTACAAGTTATAAATCAACACTAGATTACATCAAAATGTTTTGTTCTTCAAAAGATGTTTTAAAAAATAAAATGGTGAGCAACAAACTAGAAGATAGCATTTGAAAAATATATTTTTGATAAAGAACATATCTAGGATATATAAAAACACAAATATTAATATAATAATTAAATGGGTAAAAATTTTAATAAACATTTCACAGAAAAAAATGTATTTTTATTCTAAATCACTCCATGAAAATATTTGGCCATTAAGGTAATGCAAACTAAAATCATAATGAGATTCCAGTACACATACACAACCTTGGCAAAATTATAAACTCCCAGCCATACTTACAAGACTAACATGTTCTGTTAGTAAAACTTCAGTTAAAGACTGCTGGTGTGTGTGTGTGTAGGGGGGTAAAATCTATGCAAACACTTTGGAAAGTAGTTTGCCAAATTTTTGAAACATTATCTATACACCTGCCTTACAACACACCATTCCACTCCTAAATATATACTCAAGTGTATATTCACAAGAAGACATTTACAAAATTATCTGAGTAACTTTATTTTATAAAGTGTGAAAACTTATAATCTAAGTATGTCAATGAACAAATTGTTATGTTCACACAGTATAATACCACTCAGAAAAATTAGAGAAAAAATAATAAACTATTGATAAATGCAACAACATAGATGTGATTCAACATAATTATGCCTTGGGATTATGGTAGAATAGAGCAGGGAAGATAGAAACTTGCTGGTAATAGATATGTTCATTATTTTGATTGTGGAAATGATTTCATAGCTATATAAGTCAATATTAATCAAAGTACACATACCATAAATATGTATAGTTCATTGTATATTAAATATACCTAAATATAGCTGTAAATGGTTATTTTAAAAAGAAAATACATTTGCCTTAGTTCATTGTGTGGCCTCAATTCTATCAAGGGTTGCTAACCTGCCTGTGGGTAAGCATCCTGAGGCACCATTCCCATTAGCTGTAGCCATATCATCTGTATAGAAATCACTCTGATGCAGAAACATTAGATGTTCTTCAGATGCATGTTATCACTTCCTGTACTGTACTCTCTCTGAGAATAAATTTTCTTTAATAGAATTTCAAGAATATAGATCACTTGTCATAGATAAATGAGATTTTTACAGATCCTTGGTTCTCAAATATACTGCTCTTGCTCTTATTTTATATGACAATTTATCTCTCTTGTCCATCTGACAGTGCATGCATGGTAGACTTCAATGACGATATCACTTTTATTTTTATTCTTCTTTCTCTCCATTCCTAGAACTGAATGCATGATTTCATTTGGCATTATTTTTGTAGCTCCTCAGTAAGGTGACAATATTTAGATGAATTAACTCCATAACTTTTTTCTGTGGAGTAGAGGTATAGAAAATTATGTGCCTCTTAGTCTAATATAAGGGGAAGCTTATCTATGCTGAATATAAATTATTGGAAACACAAGATTGGCAGTACAGGAATGCTGTATATAAATTCATTAGTGAAAAAGACCCTCACTTCCAATCACACAGAATCTGATTCATATATAAAAAAACAATGTATTGAAAAGAGAAATGTGAAGTTAAAAGGTGGAAAACTCAAGAAAGGTTCTATTAAAAGGCTAATTAGTCTAAAAAAAGGATAGTGAGCTAAAAAGATAAGCAATAATAATTAAGGACAATGCCAATAAATTAATAAATCCTATTTTAATTTTGTGTATAGTTAGCTCCAAAGAACAGCAAATCTATTTTATACATTAGCCAAGTTTATTGGGGAAAGTGCTGAATTATCTATTTACTTTTTTCACATAAAAGAATGTAATATGCAACTCATGTGTCCATAATAAATTCATTAGAACAGAATTGATTGAAAAATTAAGTAAAAATAACTATTTAAGTCAGCAATGTGAGATTTTCTTTTGGCAGAAATTATTAGAGAACTAATCTATTAAATAGAATAATAAAAATATTTCAATTTATGAAATGGAGGTCTCTCAAATATTTCAAAATGTAATGATGCTGGATGATTTTTTTAAAAGGTATTCTTTGACTATTCAATTCATAAAGTTGAACAATAATTTCTTTATTGTTTTCTTCTGATTTATTTTCAGACACAATTATCCACATTTAACTTTTTAGTTATATATGAGCTCATCCTAGATTTATTTGTATCACATTATATTTAATATCATTAGCAATTATAATGTAATTCAATGTCTATGTAAACAAAAACCACACTTTAAAATTGAATAAACAAATAAGACTAGAAAAATATATTGTTTGGATATATATACCTCATAAATGGAAAGAAATGTAATGTTTTATAATAGTTAAATAGTTAAAATTTTGATTCACATGCAATGTTTCAAGATATTTTTGTTTAAAATATCTTGTATGTAATAGCCTTTTATTAACCATTTTAGATTTTTTTATCCATTAAAAATATCAACTTTATCCATTTTTGCTCTTATCAGGAGTGTTACTGAAAATTTATTCAAATGATTGATGCTAACCCTTCAAATTCCTCTAAAATACAAATGATGTCCATTTTATAAAAGCAATTGAACTGCTGCACTTCACTTAAATATACAGGACTTTGTATGCATGCATACTCGTTTTTATAAGTTTGTGTTTTCATATTAGTGTTGTGACTTGACTTGTTTGTCTCCATCGACCAACTGTGCACTCTGTAAAGCTCTTGCTCATTATTTGCTCCAGTCTGGCCAACGCTGTTCTTCGGAGATTTTAACGAGGTTTCTTCACCTCCAACCAGATACAGAAATCAGATATGAGGGGCCAAGGCTCAAATCCAGGATCTCACATGCATGCACAAACTGTAAGCAAATAATTGAAATTCTCTGTATAGTTATTTTCTCATCTGTAAACTCTGCATAGTAATCGTGCCTACATCAACATCATACTCTGGTGATGATGATGAAATGCAATTATATAAAATGTTTAGAATAGTTCCAGGTACAAAAGTACAATCTAAGTGTGAGCTATTCCTTCTTTCAGGTAGAATTAACCACTGTAATCAGTTAATAAATAATTTAACATATTTATTTCATACCTAGATGCCGTTCTCTAAGAATAAAATGGCAGACCATTATTGATTCTATCATATGATTCTATCATATAATACATTATTATATTAAAATATATTAAATCTATGATGGTTTTACCTAAATGCATAGCAAGTGTTTCCAGAGCATTGTTTTCCTATTAGATATTGAACATATTAGAATTCTAGGGCTGCCACAATAAATCATAAATTGAGTGGCTTAAAATGCAAAAATTTATTGTCTGACAGTACTGGAGCCTATAAGCAGGGCCATGCTCCCTCACAAAATACTAGGGGTCTTTTTATTTCTTCTTACCTTCTGGTGGTTTCCAAGCAATCTGGTGTTTCTTAGTTCGTAAGTGTATCCGATCTTCATCTTCACATAGCATTCTCCATGTGTCTCTTCACATTATCTTTACTAAATGTGTCTAAATTTCTCCCTTTTTCAGTCATATTGGATTAGGACCCACTATAATGTCCTTCTTTTGTTTTAATTAAGTCTGCAAAACTCTATTCTATATAATTAAGAGGTGATATGCAAATTAACCTTCACACCCTCATAACATGACTGCCTATGACCAGGTTGGCAGGGGGGTTAGTGAGGGAGGGATGACCAAACAACTGAACAGCAGGCTGCATGGGGTGACCAGGCTGGCAAGGAGGCCATGAGGGGTGATCAGGCCAGCAGGGAGGGAAGTTGGGGGTGACCAGGCTGGCAGAGAGGGACAGTTAGGGGCAACCAGGCCAGCAGGGGGCAGTAAGAGGTGACCAGGTTGACAGAGGTGGCAGTTAGGGGTGACTAGGCCCATGGGAGAGTGCAGTTGGGGGGAAACCAAGCCAGCAGGGGGACAGATGGGAGTGGTTAGGTTGGCAGAGGGGGTAGTGAGGGGCGATTAGGCCAGTGGAAGGAAAAGCTGAGGGAAACCAGGCTGGTGGGGGTTGGGGGGCAATAAGGGTTGTCCAGGCTGGTGGGGGGCAGTTAGGAGTGACTAGGCTGCCAGGAAGGGGGCAGTTGGGGGCGACCTGGCCAGCGGTGGAAGGCAGTTAGGGGCAATCATGCTGGCAGGGTGGGGGGTAGTTAGGGGTGACCAGGCAGGCAGGAAGGTGAACGGTTAGGAGCCAGCAGTACCAGATTATGAGAGGGATGTCTGATTGCCGGTTTAAACCAGCAGTCTGACATCCCACGAGGGGTCCCAGATTGGAGAGGGTACAGGCTGGGCTGAGAGGACCTCCCCATGCATGAATTTCATGCACCAGGCCTCTAGTTTCCTAATAAAATCTCATTCTGAGGGACTAGGGGTTAGGACTATGACATATCTTCTTTTGGGAAGCAAAATTTACCCATGACAACAAGCATTATTTGTTTTGGGAGTCTACTTCCTAAAAAAGCCACTGGTATATGACATGTGTGTAATCATTGCTTTATTAGTTGGATAAATTAGTGAATGACTTATAAATAAAAAGTGAGGATCTAAAAATAAATTTTTTAATTAGAAGTACAATAATCTAAAAATTCACATAAATATAAGTTTATTCCTCTTTCCACATTTATCACATCTGTCTAATGTATATTCTTTCAGATTTCTATTGAAATGTATAAATTCAGTTATAGATCTAAATGCAACATATATGTGTAGATACAGACAAATGAATGAAATCATTTTTCCCTTCTAAGATATTTTTCTTCATACCATTCTTTTAAATTTTTATATATTTCCATAGGTTAAAGAGCCTATTTTCATTGAATATTATAATACTGAATAGAGGCCTAGGGCATGAAAATTCATGCACTGGAGGGGGGTCCCCCAGCCCAGCCTGCTCCCTCTTACAGCCTGAGAACCCTCAGTGGCGGGAGGCAACCCAGTGATCAGGGAAAGGCAACGCCTCATCACACCTCTGCTGCTGCCACTGCCCGCAACACAAACCTTCACCGGCCCTGGTTACCTGAGCTTCAGGCAGCCCTGGGTGGCTGGGAGGATGAGGGAACTGAAGGACTCTGGAGGCAGGACTGAGGAGTGGCCAGGTCCATCTGGGGGCGGGCCTGGCCTTGCTGCGTGCCTGCCACAGCGTGGCTGAGGGGACTAAATGCTACCATCTTGTGACTGTGGGTGCCATCATTTTTGAAAGTGTGGCTGTCAATTAGCATATCCCTTCCTTATTGGCTGTGGGAACCACCATTTTTTAGGGTGGGGCAGTCAATTAGCATATTCCCTACTTATTAGCTGTGGGTGCAGTCTTTGTGACAGAATGAGGGTCAATTAGCATATTCCCTCTTTGTTAGATAGGATATTTATATCATATCTGGATTTTTGTTAATATAAATAGTGTTATAACAATTATGCTTTTTTACATTATAATAAACAATATTTAATAATTAGATTGTTTTTCAGTACAAAAGGCAATGTATATTTCAGTAGAACAAATATTTGAATAATGCCTTCTCTTTAGAAAGTACTCTATATACATTCACTATAATAAAAACAGTTGCAGTAGGCAAAATATTTTGCCAATGTAATTTTTAAACATTATGCTTTTATTTGAGGTCCCCATATACTTATCATCCTAAAATCAAATAATTATTTACTTTGAATCTTTCTCAATTTTGCACATTACATTAAATATTTTTTATGTATTTGATTCTCTTAGTTGTCTAATATATTAAAATTCACATGGATGTGCTCCAAGAAAGTTCTGGCTTTACAAAAAAAGAGTAAAGTTTGCTGCACAATCTCTATCCTTATAAATATGTCTTACAGCTGTGAAAAGACATAATGGAAGCTTTAATGTCTGATTTTCAAACTTCACTCCATTAATGATAGTTTGGGTTCTATGAAAACTCATGGAGATATAGAAATGAGCTGATTTCTGTCAAATTTCATCAGCATGTTTAAGAAATTTAAACAGCATATGTAATGTCTAAAGCTAATGCCTTTTCAGTATTTCCATCTTAGAAGATAATTCATTTCATTCTTTTTCATCTTTGTTTTATGCTTCTTCTATCTTTAACTGTGTAATTTTCTTTCTTCCTTTTGCTATTATACCACACACTAAATCAACTCTAATTGAACAGCAGAAATTGAAGGTGGGGGATAATCCATTTAAACTTAAAAAAATAGGTAAAATATAGTTATAGTCTTGTATGACATGCTATAAGGCAGATCAAAAATAATCACATAAAATAAATAGATTTTTGAAACTTGTTTAACTCCTAACCTGTTGAAGAAAATCTGGTAATTCCTGAAATGTGGGAACAGTGGATTATGAGTACCAATGTTATGGATATACTTGTGAAGTTTCAGGTACATCAATTACTTTTCTGAAAGCAATTATTAATACGTATGGGGGGAAAATGGTTAATAATGAACTAGGTATGTTATCAGCAGTCAATATTTTACTGCTTTTACAATGGTTATTGCAAAAATGACTTTGGTTATCAGAAACACGTCTATACAAAATTTTTTTAAGTATTTTTACGCTTATGCATAGGATAAGTACATTTGTATGTTAAAGTGAAACTGTTTTCCCAAGTATTTCTTCCTCCATTTCTTCTATTCACATAAGGTATATGAAATAACCAAGGTTGTCTCAGATGAACTACTTTCAGAAGTATCCATACACATATGTCCAATTGGGTAAAATACTGACATTTATACCAATGCAAAATTTTGCAGGATGGTTTAGGTCATGGAGTATTAATGTTGGTTTTATATAATAATCATAATATGTATTTAAGTTTCTATATTGTTAAATTTAAACCATTTAATATTGAGTTGGCTACCAATACCCTGAGTTCAGTTGTTTAAAATAGTGAAAGCCTACTTCTTATTCATGCTACAATCCAATGCAGGTCATCAGGAGAAATATGCTTCTCTTAGTAATGCATGGACATTGCTTCTCCACCATTAGCCATATTGTTTGAAGCACCCATTCTCCTGAGTTGACCATCAATTGACTACAGTGAAATGTTCCAACCCAGATATGACATTCTTCATGTCAAGTCACATAAAGTTTGCCATGTGTAAGTAGTC
Organism: Murina feae; assembly: GCA_004026665.1. Taxonomy (NCBI): domain Eukaryota; kingdom Metazoa; phylum Chordata; class Mammalia; order Chiroptera; family Vespertilionidae; genus Murina; species Murina feae. Next base: position 9,561 of record PVJC01022003.1, on the reverse strand, counting down.
AGTTGCTAGAACTAATTTCAAGGAATTAAAATCAGTTTTCAAATGGTGTGCCATGGCATACTGGTGTGCCATGATAATTTTTAAAATATACAATACTTGATTATTTAGTCAGGGGCACTACCTCTTTTCCCTTAGATGTAAAAAAAAAAAATGTCTACAGCCCACAAAACATTACGCAAAGGCATAATCCATAAAAAAATAATTGATAAACTGAATCACTAACATTAAATACTTTTCCTCTGTGAAAGACAACTTCAAGAGAGTGAAAATACAAGTCCCATACTCAGAAAAAAATATTGGCAGCATAGAAAAATAATGATAAAAAACTGTTAACCAAAATATACAAAGAACTCCTAAAAGCCTTATGAAAACAAAAAGTTCTTACTAAAAACGGGCTAAAGACCTTAAGATACACCTTGCCAAAAAGGATATACAGATGATAATAAGAATGTGAAAAGATTCTAAACATCACATATCACCAGGACAATGCAAATTAAAACAACAATGTGGTGTACCAGGTACACCTGTTAGAATGGCCAAAACCTGGAACACTTACACCCAACACTGGGAAGGACTTGGAGCAGCAGAAACTCATCACGTGCTGGTGGGAATGCAGAATGGTACAGCCACTTTGGCAGGCAGGTCAGCAGTTTTACACAAAGCTAAACATACTCTTATCACAGGGTCCAGCAATGGTGCTCCTAGATATCTACTTGAATGGTTGAAAATTTACATTCACACAAAAACCTACAATATCAAGCAAGAAATAATTTCTTATTTTCATGCTCTCACAATGTTAAAAATCAAATTTTATCCTTAATTATTGTCTTTCAGATATGATACATCTTGAAAAATATTAGCAAAACTAGAAGGCCTTAGAGATTGCTAAGTAGCTAAAAGTGGTGCTTTTGTTTGTGTGGGTTGTTTTTCTTTCCCTTCAATATATGGTTACAGTGTGAAATACAACTGTGAAAATGGCATAATGGGCCGCTATATTTATCCTCTCAGAGACTTGATTAGCACACCAAGTTTACTTAATTTATAATTATTTTTATCACTTTGTGCTGCAGGCAAAATCTGAGAAAAAAAAATTGCTCTTGCTTTGAGTTGTACATCACTGCCCAAAAGTTGAATTTGTCGTATTAATTGACATACTCAGGGAGATATTATAATTGAGCACACTGGCAAAACCTTTTTGGTACCCTAGTCCCAAATAGATTTTTTCCCATTTTGTTAGCATTTTATATAGTCTTAAATCTAACAATATAATTGATAGAGTGAAACTTGAACAAATGCATTTATATTAGAGAAATTAAAATGTTACAGATAATTAAAGGGCATCTTATTTTATATAAATTTTAAAAAGAAATACATGAAAATCATAGCTATTTTAAAAACCTTTTATGAGACCTTTTGTTATTAGGATAACTAGTAATTTGGGGGGCATAATACTTTAAAACAAAAGAGAATAGGACTTGGATGAAAAAGAGTGATCTTCTAACAGTAGTTGCAAAATGCATTTACTTTGAAATAATGACTTCCACTCATTATGCCTCAATATTCATACATGTAAAATCAGAAAAAATCTGATTTACTGTTATTATTAGGGATAATATGATACATTTTGATTAATAGCTTTGTATTCTAAAACAGTGTAAAAAAAGTCAATAAAGGCTGAATTTTTTTTTTTACGGTAACAATTTCAAAATCTCAATAACTTAAAACAACAAACACTTAATTTTCAATAATATCCTGTGTAAGAGAGGTCTATTGATCATACTAGTAGCCACACATAGTCCTAAACTGATGGAAAAATCACTTCTGTTTGCTGCTCCAGAGAGAAATAGAGCTTCTTGCAATGTCAAATAACTGATCTAAACCAGAACTGACAGATGTTCATTTTTGTGTAAGTATTTACTATCCAGTACTGGAAAACTGATATCCACAAATGAACCAAGAAAATCAGACTTACCATGTGCTTAGAAGGAAAATAACTATCAAAAGTAATATTGCTTATTATCCTATACTAGGGGCCTGGTGCACAAAAATTTGTGCACTTGGGAGGTCCCTCAGCCTAGCCTGTGCCCTCTCACAGTCTGGTATCCCTCTAGGAATGTCCACCAGCTGGTGTGCCTGGTCAGCCTGGGTGAGGGCTGATAGCTGTTTTCAGGCTTGCCAAGCACCCGAGTGTGGACCCTCACCCTATTGGGGTGTGGCCAGCCTGGGTGACGGGCTGAGGGCCATTTTCAGGCTGCCAATAGCCCCTTCAGGTTGTGGGTCCCTACTGGGGTACTTGGCCAGGCTGGCCATTTGCAGGCTGGCCAAGCTCCCCAGTGGGGACCCTCACACCACTGGGGTATGGCCAGCCTGGGTGAGGGGCTGATGGCTGTTTGCAGGCTGGCCAAGTTCCCCAGTGGGAACCCTCACCCCATTGGGGTGTGGCCAGCCTGGGTGCAGGGCTGAGGGCTATTTTAAGCCTTTCAGGCTGCCCATAGCTCCCACTGACCCAATGTCCCAGCAAGGCTGGCTAGAAACAGATTTCTGGGGTTTATTTATCTTCTATAATTGATACTGTTTCTTTAAGCTGAGGCCTAGGCAGGTAATGAAGCCTCCTGTCTGCTTCAGCTCCATGGCTTCTATAATTGAAACAATGTTGCCTTAGTAGACCCGCCCAGCCACAGCCTAAGCAGGCGGTTTCCTCCATCATTGGTGCAACTGAAGCCTGCTGTTTGCTTCAGCTCCGAGGCTTCTATAATTGCAAAAATGTTGCAACTATGTTGTCCTGAGCCAGGAGAAGCCCAGCCGCCTAGGCAGACAGTTTACTCCTGGTGCAACGGAAGCCTCTATTTACTCCAGCTCCGTGACTGCTAGCCTTCATCTTGGCTGGGTTAATTTGCATATAGCCTCTCTGATTGGCTGGTGGGTGTGGCTTCAGCATCCTGTAGAAACCGTCAATTTCAATATTACTCTTTTATTCGATTAGATAATAAAAGGTTAACATGCAAATAGACTGAATGGCAGAACAACCAAACAACCAGTCATTATGATGTGCACTGACCACCAGGGGGTGCGCACAGAAAATGGCGGGCATTGGAAGCAGATGGTAGAGTGCAGAACATGGTGGGTTTTGGCCAAGGTGGGATGATGGAACAGGTGAGCAGCGGTGCCAAACCAAGGAGGAGTGTCAGTCACTATCATTGGGGCAAAGCTCTGGTAATTACTAAAAATTCTTTGCTCCCTTGCACACCTGTCACTTGCAACATCAGTGGGGTGCAAGCAGTGGCTTCCAGCCCTGATGGACCCTTGAGGTTTCTCCACCTCCCTCTGCTCCTGAGAGGAGATCAGGGCAGCAGCTGCTACTCACACCTGCTGCCAGTGATGCCCCTGCTTGCACCCACAGTTTGCGCTGGAGCCACAGCTCACACCCACTGCCAGTGCCCAGCACTGGTCCTGATCCTTGGCACTATCAGCAGGTGTGAGTGGCGACTGCCAGACCCTGAGGGCTTCTCCACCCCCCCTACTCCTGAGGGGCAATCAGGGCAGCAGCCATTGCTCACACCTGCTGACAGAGCATGCCCATTTGCACCCGCTGGTGGCACCAGCCCCAACTGCTCAGTGCCGTCAGCAGGTGCAAGTGGGGTTGGCGCTATCAGTGCATGGGTGCAGCGGCAGTGGCGGGAGTGGGGCTGTGGGCAGAGAAGGGACTGGGGACCATGGTGGGAGGGGCTTGGCAGGGGCACGAAAGATTGGCCGAGACCCACCCCTGGCCCACCATAGCCTTGCGGCCCACAGTTTTTTTCAAGGTACATGAATTCATACACTGGGCCCTTTGTGGAATATAAATCTTGGGAGCTAGAGTAAACTAAATTACAAATCCATTTCACATCCATGAGATTAAAAAAATAAGTCTGACAATTCTAAACATTAACAAAGATGCAGAGCAAAGATGTTTTTATATACTGCAGTGGAGTATAAACTAATGCATGCCATTTTGAGAAAAAAAAGTGGAAAAACAAGAAAGTAAAAGTTGTGCAAGCTCTAAATCCTAATTAGTCCACTAATTCAATGTCAAACCCTAAAAACAAGAAGAAGAAGAAAGAAGAAAGAAGAAAGAAGAAGAAGAAGAAGAAGAAGGAGGAGGAGGAGGAGGAGGAGGAGGAGGAGGAGGAGGAGGAGAAGAAGGAGGAGAAGAAGGAGGAGAAGAAGGAGGAGAAGAAGGAGGAGAAGAAGGAGGAGAAGAAGGAGGAGAAGAAGGAGGAGAAGAAGGAGAAGGAGATTATTAGGTAGGTGCATAAATAGCGATAGAGACTTGCTTGTTAGAAAAAATATTGGAAATAACTGCATGTCTATATATTGATTACATAAAGAATAAATGTTTACAAACTATCTATTATACACATATTAGTATATACATCCTATATAATAAAAGCTGAGGTGGCGTCATGCCCTCACACAATGCCCTCGTGAGATATCATCACAAGATGGCCACCACAAGATGGCCAGCAGGGGAGGGCAGTGTGAGTGATCATACTGGCAGAGGAGGGCAGTTGTGGACAAACAGGCAATCAGGGGAGGGCAGCTGGGGGCAACCAGACCTGCAGGGGAAGGCAGTTGGGGGCAACCAGGCAGAAAGAGAATGGCAGTTGGGGGTGACCAGGCTGGCAGGGAAGGGAATTTGGGGTCCATCAGAGGACAGCAGAGGAGGACAATGGGGGGTGAGATCAGGCCTGCAGGGGAAGGCAGTTGGGGGTATCTAAGCCTGCAGGGGAGGGAAGTTAGGGGCCATCAGGCCAGCAGGGGAAGACAGTTAGGAGTGACCCGGTCTGCAGGAGAGGGAAGTTGGTGGCAATACGGCCCGCAGGGGAGCTGTTAGGTGTCAATCAGGCTGGCAAGGGAGCAGTCAGGGGGCAATCAGGCTGGCAGGAAGAAGCAGTTAGGGGCAATCAGGCACACAGGCAGGCAGGTGAGCATTTAGGAGCCAGCAGTCCCAGATTGTGAGAGGGATGTCTGACTGCCAGTTTAGGCCCGATCTCTGTGGGTCCCAGATTGGAGAGGGTGCAGACCAGGCTGAGGACACCCCCCACCCCGTGCATGAATTTCATGCACTGGGCCTCTTGATTATATATATATATATATAATGAGTAAACTAGAATTCTATGTAGCCACTTAAACAAATCTTTCCCAAAATATGGAATTTTAAAAAGGAAAGGTATAGCCAATATAAGTTAAAAAGGCAAAATAGTTATTGAGCATTTATGACAAGAAATATCTCATGCATATTATATATTTATCATATATTTAGTTTCATTCTTTTTTAAAAAAACTATATATTTTATAGATTTTTTTACAGAGAGGAAGGGAGAGGAATAGAGTTAGAAACATTGATGAGAAAGTAACATCAATCAGCTGTCTCCTGTACACCTCCCACTGGGGATATGCTCACAACCAAGGTACATGCCCTTGACTGGAATAGAACCTGGGATCTTTCAGTTTGCAGGCCAACACATTATCCACTGAGCCAAACCATTAGGGCTAGAGTTTCATTCTTTATACATTTAAATATTATTATTAGTATTGATATATATGCAAATCATTACTTTATATTTACTCTATAGTTATAATATTAAATTCATACTTAGATACATGCAGTTATTATTTAGTTTTCATTGTTTACATGTCTTTTTATAAAAATACTAGTGGCTCAATGCATGAAATTTGTGGACATTTAAAAGGAGATTAGAGGAAATATTTAATATTGTTATTTGCCCTTTCTCTATAATAGATATGTCAGAGATGAAAGAAAATTAGTAAAATGTATATGAAAATATTCCTCCTGTCAGAGTCTGGGGCACCCCATGGGCCTCAGAGTCAAATCCCTGCCCACTCATGTGTGCCTCAAAATCACACATGACTCAGACACAGCCACCACCCCCAAATTGGGCTAGACCCCAACCTGGCCGGGGCCACCCTTGTAAAGCCCTGCTGGGTGGGGAGCACAGACTCGGGTCCCCTGGCCAGGTGCCAGGGTGGGGAATGTTGCCTGAGGTTCCCCAACCTGGGCCACGGTGGGGGGTGGCCCTGAGGTCCCTCACCCTACCCCATCAGGTGGGAGAATGCAGCCTGAGATCATCTGTCAAGCCCTGCCAGTCAGGGGCATGACCTGAGGTCCCTTGTCAAGTCTTGCCAGTTGGGGGTGCAGTCTCAGTTCCTTCGACCTGGCACTGGGAGGGGGGCACAGACTCAGGTCTCCCATCAAGCCCTGTTGGGTGGGGGTCACAGCTTGAGGTCCCTTGGTCCAGGGCAAGAAGAGCAGCCTGAGGTCTTCTGGCCCAGCACTGGGGTGGGGGGGGCACACCTTGAGGTCCCCCATCAAGCCTTGCTGGGCTGGGGGCAGAGGCTGAGGTCCCCCATTCTGGTGCCAATGTGGGGAGCATGACCTGAGGTCCCTGTCAAGCCCTGCCAGGTTGGAGGTGCAGGCTGAGGTCCACTGACAAGCCTCATGTGGGTGGGGGAGTGCAACCTCAGGTCCCTGCTGATTGCTCCTTAAGGCTTGTTATGGGAACTTGGTCTCCACTCTGGGTGCAGCCATCTTGTGTTACGGAAGCCCCGCCGCCTCCACTGTGGGCACAGCCATCTGGTGTTACAGAAATCCCGCCTCCCCTTTGGGTGACACCATCTTTCTGGCAGAGTGATGGTCAATTTGCATATTCCTTCTTTATTATATAGGATAGGATGTAGAAAATGGTAAATAATTATGATTGCTGTAAAAATGCAGTTGAGACACATCTGTTTTAAACTAGTTGGCAGTGTGCATAGATTGAAAAGTAAAAATAAGACTTCTATAATATGAAAGTGTTGACTATTTTTTTCAGGAGTTGAATTATTTATTTTAAGAAATTAGGAACTATTTTATATATTGAGAAATATTCATCAGATCTCGTCAGCCTACCCTCTCCAAAATCACAATAATGTCAATTAGAGAAAAATGCCTAGTTTATGCATTTCTAGGGGAAAAAAATAATCAGCTATGTTTTTAAGAAACCATCAAAGCTTATCTTAAAATTCCCTGCTCAACTTTGAGCCAGTATTATGTTGACTCTACTGGTTCCTGAAAGTGGGTTATTAAACATACAGAAATTTTGTAAGGCATTGAATTTTTTTTCTCAGTCCTCATCTGAGGACATTCTTTTTTCTTCTTTCTTTTTTTTAAAATTGATTTTAGAGAGAAAAGGAGAAAGAGAGAGAATCATTAATGGTTGCCTCACGTACTGTTCCATAACAGAGACTAAACCCACAACCTAGGTATGTGCTCTGACTAGGCAAGTTCTTAATCCTTTTGGTGTACTGGACAATGCTCCAACAAACCAAGCCACTGGCCAGGGCTTGTAAGGAATTTTTTAAGAACACAGCATTATTCAGTTATGGTGGAGCATGTATACCATAGAAACACTATAAAATCATGTTTTTTTAATTTAAAAATATTTAGATCAATTATTTAATGTAAGCAGTTTAATTTACTTGTTCAGATACTAGTTATAACATCTGCAAAATTCCTTGCATAGTTATTTAATTCCATGTATGTAAATGGATTTCTTTCCAAATTCAAGAATACTTCCTTTGTCTATTGGCATTCACTTCAAATAATCTTGATGAATAAAATTAAAGTTAAAAACAGAGATAGAGGAAGATATAAACAAGGAAGGAAATATCTTGTTCATAGATTGGTAGAATCAATATCGTTAAAATGTCTATATTACCCAAAGCAATCTATTGATTCAATGAAATCCCTATTAAAATACCAACAGCATATTTCACAGATCTAGAACAAACACCCCAAAAATGTATATGGAAGCAAAAAAAAAAAAAATACCCCAAATAGCTGCAGCAATCTTGAGAAAGAAGAACAATGTTGGAGGAATCACCATACCAGATATCAAGTTATACTATAAAGTTACTGTACTCAAAACAGTCTGGTACATGCACAAGAACAGGCATATAGATCAGTGGTACAGAACAGGGATCCCAGAAATCAACCTAAACCATTATGCTCAATTAATATTGACAAAGGAGACAAGAGCATACAATGGAGTAGAGGCATTATCTTCAGTAAATGATGTTGGAAAACTGGACAGGTAGGTACATGCAAAAAAAATGAAACTAGACCACAAACTTACACCATATACAAGAATAAGCTCAAAATGGATAAAACACCTAAATGTAAGTCATGAAACAATTAAAACCTTAGAAGAAAATATAGGCAGCAAATCTCAAACACCTTTCATCCTATCCTATATAATAAAGAGGGGATATGCAAATTGACCATCACTCCGGTCAATTTGCACCCACAGCTGAAGCTAAGTTCCCATAACGAGCCTTAAGGAGCAATCAGCAGGGACCTGAGGCTGCGTGCCCACCCACCTCCTGCATGGGGCTTGACAGTGGACCTCAGGTAATGCCTTCCACCCACAGGACTTTACAGGAGACCTCAGGCTGCTCCCCCTGCCCTGGCACCAGGCCAGAGGAACTCAGGCTCCACCCTCTTCCCTGGTGCCAGGCCGGGGGACCTCAGGCCATGCCCCCTGCCCTGGCCCCAGGCTAGGTGATCTGAGGCTGTGCCCCCCACCCAATGGGACTTGGCGGGGGCTCTCAAGGTGTGCCCTCCACCTGGTGCTGGGTCAGGGGACCTCAGGCCATGCTCCCCATACCAGCACCAGGCCAGGGGACCTCAGGCTGTGCCCTCTGCCCCGGCGCCAGGCTGGGGGATCACAGGCCACTCCCTCCTCCCAGCAGGGCTTTATGGGGGACCTCAGGCCATGCCCCCCTGCCCTGGCACCCAGGGGGCCTGAGGCCGCACCCCCCCACCTGGAAGGGCTTGACAGGGTGGGACTAACCTGGTCTGGATCTAGCCCAATGAAGGGAGGCCATCCAGGTTTGGGTCTTGAGCAATTTTGACATGCACGTGGGTAGTTGAAGACTTGACTCTGGGTTCCATGGTGCACTCCAGTCTCTGACAGGAGGAAGATTTTCATATACATTTTACTAATTTTCTTTAACCTCTGACACTTCTATTATAGAGAAAGGGCAAATAGCAATGTTAAAATATTTCCTCGAATTAATCCCCTTTTAATGTGCATGAATTTTGTGCACTGGGCCACTAGTAGTAATATATTTACAGATACATCTCCTAGGACAATGGAAATTAAAGAGGAAATAAACAAATGGGACTACATAGAAATAAAAAGCTTCTGCACAGCAAAAGAAACCATCATCAAAGTGAAAAGAGAGCCCACTGCATGGGAGACCATATTTGCCAATTATACACCCAATATGGGCTTAATTTCCCCTTATATAAAATACATAAGGAGAAGAGGATGAAGAAAAAGTAAAGATAAAAATTATGAACAACAAATACATATCTTTCAACAAGTGAACCTAAAAATCAAGTGAATAAAAAAATCTGATGAACAGAATGAACTGGTGAATAGAATAGAATCAGAGGCATAGAAAGGGAGTGGACTGACAATTTTTGGGGGTAAAGGGTGTTGGGAGTGTGGGAAGAGA
>PVJC01022002.1:0-27745 GCA_004026665.1 Murina feae | reverse complement strand
CTAACCCTTGGGGAACATTCTATCCATGCTGCTTCATTCAGTATGCCTCCATTTAACTGGGCTGATACAATAATGATTTAAAAAAGAAAAGATAAGAAAAGCCATCCTAACTGGTTTTGGCTCAGTGGATAGAGCGTAGGCTCACAGACTGAAGGGTCCCAGATTTATTTATGGCCAAGAATACACACCTCAGTTGCAGGCACAATCCCCAACCCTGGTCCATATGCATGTAGAAGGCAACCAATCAATGTGACTTCCTCACATCGATGTTTCTCTCTCTCTGTCTCTCCCCCTCCTGTCCACTCTCTCTAAAAATAAATGGAAAAGTATCCTTGGGTGAGGATTAACAACCAAAAAAGGCCTATTTTGTGATATTAGTTATTTCACTTAGATATTACAAAACATTACTATATCATGCATTACACTAGGTAAATATAAGGTTTAAAATACATCCTTAATATTAGCATGATTTCTCTTAAAAAAACATGTTGATGGCCCGGCTGGCATGGCTCAGTGGTTGAATGTTGACCTATGAACCAGGAGGTCACAGTTCGATTCCCACTCAGGGCACATGCCCGAGTTGCAGGCTTGATCCTCAGTGAGGGGCATGCAAGAGGCAGTCAATCAGTGATTCTCTCTCATCATTGATGTTTCTATCTCTCTCCCTCTCCCTTTCTCTCTGAAATCAATAAAAATATATTTTTTTAAAAAAACATGGTGCAAAACATTTCTATATAAATATCATATGCATGCCATTTTCCCAAGAAATCTATCAGAATATTGATTCTTTTTTCCCTCTGACCTTGAAAACTAATATAAACTGGTGATCTGAACTCCATGAACATGCATCGAAATAGATGAACTCTTTTAAGAGGTTCTCAAATATGCACAGGAAAAAATGTTGATCATATATTTCAGTACTCAAAATATTTTATTTTCAGAAGTTGATATTGACTATACCATGATCAAGAAAAATAAAAAATGATGAAATCTAATGCAATTCCATTTTTTACCAGACACATAAAACAAAGTGCTCTATAAATCAAGTAGTGGTATAAGGTATTTATGTTAAGCATGCAATTAAAATGAAAGTACATTAAGTATGCAGGACCTTTATTCTATCACCTCAGCTTCAGAATCCTTCAAATTAAATTAGTATGAATTGCATTAAATGAAAATCACACACACTTGGCATACAAATTATAACTCTCTTTGACAGTGATTTTCATTTACTATGTTTTCAAAGAGACCCCTATAAACACTGGTCAATGGCAAATTCTATTCTAAAGTTTTTATTTTGGAAAGTTTGTTTACAGTATCATCTTAGTTTGCGATTTAGTGCCATAAGTAAATGGTGCGCATAGAACACAGCAAAAACATATAACATTTTCTTTGATATCTACACTGATACCCAAGGTGAACTGATCATGATCCTTCCATGTTCAATATACACCTCTATTGTACTTATCCTATTGCCTTGCAGTTACTTATTCATGTGTGTATCTGCCTTCTAAGACTTTTCATTTAATAATATTAGGATCAATTTTTGTCTCTGCTTCTGAGCACAAAGCAGGGTTTCTACCTTTTTTGCACTATAACATTGTGAAATTTATTAAAATACTATCTTCAAGTCTCATGATATTGAACATCACTATGAAAATTCTCTTCAAATTCTAAAAAAAAAAGTTATAATGTGATCAAGGATCAATTTGCTATAGCTTATAATTATTATTGTAAAGAAACCAATAGTGAAATCAGTCAGAGAAAGACAAATACCTTATGATCTCACTTATATGTGGAATCTGATAACAAAATAAACTGATAAACATCATGGACACAGAAGCATAGATATATGGAACAGACTGGCAGCTCTCTGAGGCAAGGAGGGAGTGAGGGATCGGATGAAAGAAGCTGAAGACATATATGTATAACCCATAGACACAGACAACGGTGTGGTGATGGCCAGAGGGAAGAGGGGGGAATGAGAATGTCTATAATAATGTAAACAATAAAATTAAAAATAAATAAACAAGTAGTGAAATATATTGCCTTTATATATCACAACCATGTTTAACTAGTTTTATTGAACACTTGATTACTTTCAAACTACCCCATACATGTTTGATTAAAATGCTGCTGCTTTTAAAGTTATTAATTGAATCCAATTTAAAGGATAGAACTAAAGTTAATCTAAAGTGTTCTCAAACTTGTTTCACTATAGATACTTTTAAACATACACAAAATTCAACAAAATAGTAAGTAATTCCCCATGCATGCATTGGCCAGTGCCTATAAACTGACATCCCAAGACCAACCTGCTCTAACCACTCTGCAGTCCACTTCTCTTCTTCCCAAACACTAGCAGCAAATCCCAGCCACTATGTCTTTCATCCATATTTTACTATCATATTTATAAAATATGAACTGTCTTAACCAAACCACAACACCATTATCACTCTTAAATAATTAATACTAATTCCATAATACCTTCAAAAAGGCCAGTCAGTGTTCATATGTCTACATGCAATGGTTTGTTCTGTTTTTAAAATAGAATCTAAATAAGTTCCATACATGATACCATGATAATTGATTGCTCTTTTTCTTTTATCTATAGGTATTCTATTTCTCTTTGTCTTGCTAATTTTTTTGTAGTAAAACAGATGATCGATTGATTGATTGGCTACTGCATTATCTCAGTCTGGATTTTGCTGATTGAATTCTTGTGGGTAAGTTCAGCATGCTCCTCTATGAATATAAATTTAGGCTTTTTCAGATCATGTATGTGTTTTATAAGACTACTTCAGAGAAAATACTTACTGTGTTTTCAATGCTAGGATTTTAAAATATTGTATTTTCAATGTTAGGATTTTAAAATCACAGTGGGCCCATTATATTAATCCATATATTTAAAAGGCTCACTGTTTCTTCTATTATAAAAAATCAAATCAATGTTACATTAATATAGGCTTACAAATTTCATTGAATGCAAGTTAATTTGTCTCCATGTTTTTGTCATACAAACTTTTACATCTAAGGTTGAATTTGCACACCTTTTTAGTTTATGTCATACCTGAACTACTGAAAAGAAAATCAACAAAATTATCTTGGGCCAAATTGTAATAGTATTTGTTTAATGTATTATGGAGAAAAACTCTGGAAAATGGAGTGAATGCCTATTCTTACGTATTTCATGAAGCATTATGGCAAAACACTGTATACTTGAGATGATGAATGTGTACTTATTGCTGTAACCCTACATTGCACTTGGCACTTAACAATTTGGTTTGTTGTATTAGAGACAGCACAAAGCATTTATTGAATGCTTACTATATTCTACTGTTCTGGACTCCTAGAATATAAAGATAATTTGAGAAGGATTCAGTATCATACGGAAGAGAGACACATACACACAGAAAAAGCAGCTAATTGTCTCATCTGGACTAAAGTCAGATTGCTTGAGCCTGGATTCTGGTTCCATGACCATGTGCAATGCACTTCATGCCTCATTCAGTCTGTAAAATGTGAATATGGAGTGGATAATACCTATCTTAGATGAACTCTGTAAAAATTCATGAAAACGATGTGTGCAGTCTATCAAGTAGTAAAGTACTCAAAATGGTAGCTATTATTTGCATCATGTGCCTAAAGCTTAGGTCATGGTATTTAATTTTTGTTTTAAAAGAAAAGAACCACCACATCTAAAGTACAATATTAAAATAAATAGAAAATGAGTTAGTCAGGGAAAAATATTTCTCCTCCTGCCTCCCACAGAAATGAAAAGTCATAAAAGGAGAAAGAAAATGAAAACAGGGACCAATGTGTCAGGAAAGATTAAAGAATACCAGCTACTCTCACAGTCATGTGACTTAATTTTCACTTCGACCCAACAGAAAAGTATTCTTATTATTACAGTCAAGGAACCTGAGTCTTGCTGATTACTTAAAATCACAGTCAGTAAATGGCAAAACCCGGAGGATTTGAAACCATATCTCCCTGACATCATAGCTATAGTTTTTCCACCACACCAGTGTTTTCCATGCTATAGGATGCATCAATTTAAACAGTCATGAAATCATTGTAGTAAAACGTGATCAGGATTTTTAAAAAACTAGGAGAAGAAAAGAGAAGGGAGAATGCAATATTAGTGTGCATCACATGAAATGAAAGCAAACACTATTTGGTGAAAGTACTGCATGTGTGTACTAAATTGCCAGGGAAATTGTATTTCCTAATGTCTGGAGCAACGAAAAAATTTAGAACACACAGTACCATGTCACATTCCCCATGTTGGTGTAATAGCAAACCAATATGCATCGGAACCCAAACTACTGAGATCGTGATTTAATAGCTGCTCAGACCTACACATATTCTGAAACTACGTCAAGAAAAAGAGAAAAAAATGAAAATATGTCAAGACACATTCACATGTATGTGCATTTAGAGAGAGCAGTGTGCAGTTTTCTGCTCTGTCTCGCATTAGAGGTAGTTTGAGGAGAATTTGGCTTGATGGTTATGCCATCACTAACAAGTTGAGTGGCTTGGTTTGTCAATTAAATTTTATGTTCCTTGAGTTTTTCAGCTATAAAAGAGAAGATAACAATTCCTCCTCTCTAATTACCTCAGTGGGACTCTGGGCAGTGATTTAGAGAAACAGTTAAGGGAAAGATGTGTGTGTGTGTGTGTGTGTGTGTGTGTGTGTGTGTGTGTTTAAGAGAAAGAATCTAATGCTGACTAAAAGAATAGCAAAATGAGAGAGAGTAAGCAAAGTATATGCCAGACTGATAGAGAAATCACAGTTTCTTGAGATCAGAAGATAGCCCTCCAACCTGACTGGTTTTGTGGACAATAAGAGTCACAGGCGATAAAATGGAAAATATGAAACTCCAGAGAAATGGGGTGGTCTCCATAGATATAGAAAGATGTTTTGTGTGCCAGCCAAGAAGAATTGCCTACTAACCTCCAGCATGAGTTCAATCCCCAGTAATTGTAACTATTACTAGGCAGTGACTTCCATATGCAACGGTTTAGTTTGTTCTTATCTCCTTTCAGCTCTTCAAAGAGTAAGGCAGGCAATGAAAGATTAATTTCCTCCGCATGACCAAAGCTCAGAAATGGGAGATTCACCGAGTACATCTTTTATTTATTTTACCAACTGGTGGAAAGAAACAATGGTTTATAGCTAACATCCTATGAAGCAGTAGATAATAATAAGCATTATTAGCATATCCAGCCTCAAATTCAGATGTTCAGAATAGGACTTATGTTCCCAGTCAGTGGCCTGTCAGCCCACCTCTCTGCATTTTGGCCCCTAACTGCTTTTGGTGTAAAAAAGAGTTTTGATATCAATTATTATATATCTAACTCACATTTGTGTATTGGTATTGTAAAAATAAGTAAATAAAGGGGGGAAATACTGATGTTAAACTCAAGAAAATGCATAATCACACAATTTCATCAATTTAATTAAAGACTATTTCTGATAAGATACTGTCAAACAACACTGCTAAAAAAAATGTGAGGGACACCAGAACTGGTTTGGCTCAGTGGATAGAGCGTAGGCCTCTGGAATCAAGGGTCCCAGGTTTGATTCCAATCAAGGGCATATATCTTGGTTGCAGGCACATCCCCAGTAAGAGGTGTGCAGGAGGCAGCTGATCAATGTTTCTCTCTCATTGATGTTTCTAACTCTCTATCTCTCTCCCCTCCTCTCTGTAAAAAATCAATAAAATATATATATTTTTTTAAAATGTGAGGGAGAAACCTGCAAGTCACATCAATGAAGATTCTATTTTGGCCAATTTTAACAGATGGTGTGACTTATTGGAAGTACTTTTCAATTTTATGGGCAAAGTCATTTCTTAAATGAAAAGGCTCCTTCAGGTATGCAAAAACCTCCTTCCAATGCTATTAAGAGACCTAACTGTAGTCACAAAGCTAGAAATGGTGGTGGAAGACAAGCAGAACTTAGCCAAATTGTCTCCAATGGTGTGAGAGCTAACACAAATTCTTCTCCCGTGGTCTCTGGGTGTTGTAAATATGTATGTTTGTTTTAATGCAGGTGTGGGTAGTTGTTCCTGTGGTTGCCCAGCATCCATCCTTCTTCTGGTGTGAGAACTGGAGAGTCGCAAGCTAAATCACTCTTTTCCTGCTGCCTGGACCTGTGATAATGCTCTGATCCCCAGCAATAGCTCCAGAATGTGTCACAGGACTTAGGCCTGGCCAATCACTGTTTTCCCCATCCACCATGTCACAGTGACCATTCCAGGCGGGAAAATGTCCTGTTAACCCATATGGACCTTGCTCAAAGAAACTCATCCAGAAAAGGGGTGCCATCTGAGCTGACTCAAAGAGGGCGAATCTGATGGTCTTGGAGTTGAGAAGTGTAAATCTGAGTTCATGGAGTCCACCGTGGAAGAAGGGTAGTGAGGCCAACACATGGAGAACAAGAGAAACAAAGAAGCATGTTTGTCATCTCCATGTCATTGTCTGAGTCCTTATTTCCAGCCATAAAGATGTCGAGACTCTGCTTCTGGACTTCCAGCTCTGTTTCCAAACCATTCGATTTTCTATTTTCCCTGTTTCTTTCATGCTGATCCACTCCTCCCTATTGTGAATTGTTGTTACTCTATATTACTCTTCGTTACATAGAGAGAAACCATTTGCTTGTATCTCTACTAAAAGGGAATAGTTGGCCTTTGAGGTTTCAAGTAACTCAAATTACTAGCAGAGTAAGAGAAAAAATGGAAATAAACTTCTCAGAAGGTAGAACTCTTGTTCCTGTGTTAGTTTTGTTTGCTTTACATTATTTGACACAAAGCAGATGAGACCTCAGTGGATAAGGAACTTTATTAGAAATTCAATGCAGTGGTATTTATATTGAGCTATGCAAATACTGATTTCACTGTTTTTCAATGAATCACAGCTATGCTACCTATGTGTCCTGTAAAGTTACACATAGTTTACATATTGCTTTAAAATTGCCCATAAAGTTTTGGTTATGTATACTGTTTGAATTAAGCTTTCTATATGAAAAGTCCTTTCCAGGATAAACTTTGTATAGAAAACTCAAAAGTTCTATTTTTCTTGTGGGATTGTGTTTTCTGTACAATCAGCGCTGACTTACACATTAGAGACCCTGACTGGAAAAAGCATAAACCAGCTCATTTCATTGAATATTTTATCACAATTAGTTAAAATTCTGGGGTTTCCTTTAAGTACCCCTAGGTATTATATTTTGCCAAAAAGTTAAAATTAGTCCTAAGCTGTGAATTGCCTATAGGGCATTCCACTAAATATTCCATAAGTCAATCTAATGTATTGATTGAAAGTAGGGTATTCCAACATTACATTTTAAGTAGAAACTATAAATGCGGTTCAGGGAATCTATTAATCATTGAAGGTCTATTCAAAATTCTCCAGAAACATGTTTGGTGATTTTTCCCCCAGAGAAAGGGTACTAACTTTTCCCAAATTATCAGGGTTCCATAATCTAAAAAAAAAAATGCTGTTAAATAGGAAGAAGCAAATAAACGTTGGTTTTAAAGAACAAATCAATGGAAAAGGGATGCTGCTGTGTTTTCAGAATTATCTTATAGGAAATCAGCTCCAGTAAAATGTCAGCATCTGCAAGTGGCAGGGTTATGAATATGCAGAATTAACCATGACATAACCTGCTCAATATTGCATATCATCAAGCAATAATTGCTTTATTGTTCAGTGATCAGGGACTCTGCCAGGAAGCATAACCCAAATGAGAATTAAATGCAAGAACCATCACAGTTAAGTGCAATACAGATAGACCTGAACCTTGAAGAGCAATTGATACACTTTCACAGATATTGTCACACAAATGGTAAGAATACAGGCCTCAAAGACTAAATGGTGCAAAAACACACAAGTGTGACTAATGTGATCACAATTCTAAAATTTTAATTACTTTATGTTGAAAATTTCCTCTTAATGCATATTCAGTTATTTTAATACTGAAAAATAATCACTCTTCATGTTTTTATGTCTAGAAATTCGAGTCAGATCACTGTTTTAAGACACTTATTGATGAAAAAAAAAAACCAACACAGGAGAGAAGAAGGAAGGGAGGGGAGAGGAAGAAAGTATTATTGCTATTAGCTCCAGATTTGCAGAGAAATTCCCATCTCCCTCATAGTTTAGTTGTCTTAATTTTCTCATTTCCTAATTTTATTGTATCATTTAATACATTTTAATAAATATTGTTAAAGGGTATATTGTTGATATTTTCCCCATCTCACTGTGTTAGTTAGGATACTGGAGGCTAGGCTGCAAGGGGGGGAGAGGGAGAAAAGGACCAATAAAACAAAACAAAACAAAATAAGAGTAATTTGTAATATCAGAAATCTATTTGTTTTATATCAAGGTCTTGAGGTGAGTGATCCACACTGCTGGTACTGTTTTGCTTCCAGGGGTCATTTTGATGCCCAGATTACTTCCATCTTATTCTATCACACTATCCAAAAGCTCAGTTTCTTTCAGGGCCATTGTCTGTCCTTCCATATCCATTCTATCCTCCCTTTGCCCATTACCTAGACCCCTTGGAAGGTCAGAAAGGCCACATTTCCCAACCTCCCTTGCAGGTAGACAAGATCATTTGTTTCATTTAGGGGCAACAACATGTGGGCAGAAGTGAGAGATGAAAATCGCATCATGTTTCTAAAAGACCAGAAGTGACTTCCTTTGTCATTTACTCTCTCACCACTGGATGAAATACAGATGTCATGGAGATCCATGAGAACCACAGCAACCCAGTAAGGGTGGGGAAGCAAGACAACAAGACAATGGGTGGAGGGAGCCTAGATCTAACATCACAGAAGTAGCCATTGTGCCACCATGATGGGTTTTACGTGAGTGAGAAATACTCTTTACTTTTATTTAACCTGATGTTATTTCTCATAACAATTGAATGTATATCCTAACTATTGCAACACTATAAAATCTAATGCTCTTTCTCACACTCTTTCCTTTTTTTAAATGTATCTGTATTGTTGAAAGTATTAAAGATGTCCCCTCCCCTCATCCACTGACCCCTTCACCCTGCTTCCTTGCACTATTGTCTGTCCATGAGCTATGCATATATGCACATTAGTTATTTGGTTAATCCCCCCTTTTCCTCTGAAATACATCAGTCTGTTGCATGCTTCAATGTCCCTGAATCTTTTTTGTTTGTCAGTTTATTTTGTTCATTAGATTTCACACATTAATGAGCTCATGTGATATTTGTCTTTCTCTGGCTGGCTTATTTCACTTAGCATAATAATCTCCGTGTCCCTCCATACTGTCTCAAAGGGTAAGAGACCCTTTTATAGAACTGCATAGTATTCCACTGTGTAAATGTAGCACAGTTTTTTATATACCCATCAGTAGATGAATGGATCTCACACTCTTTTCTTTTTATACAGCACATTTATGAGCTCCTCCCCACTCCACATTTTTTTTCAATTTCATATTGGGTTGTTTTGCTATAAGTACCGTAAAAATATTGAGCTCCCATTAAGAAAAAAAACAAATATTGTCTCCAAAACTTTGGCTTCTCTAAGCAACCAAATTTCATATCCAAATAAGAGGTAGTCATGATGGCTTCCCATTTATTGATTCCAATGTAAATGGTCTAAGAAAGGAAAATTTTACCTAATGTTGTATGTACTAAAATTTTCCACTGAATACCATGTAGCAACCAGCAGAAAAGTAAGAAGAATGAAATCTTAGGAAAAATAGATTATGAAGAAGACAATAGGATAGAGTTCAAAGGACTATTCCAACATTAATATCAGAGATTTAACTTTTGTGTGGATGCTAGAATGGTGGAGAGAGTAGGTCCTGAATAAGGTAGAGGATCTCTAATCTGCCTCTATCATTGGCTTGCTGCCTAACTTCTTTCAGGTCAAGCCTTATTGTATTATTATTAAGCACAAGCATGTTGCCTTATGCATTTTTTTTTGTTTGATAGTCAGGACTTCCTCTTCTTATTGCTCATCTCTCACTGATCAATACACAATGAGGTGTCAGAGTAATTTCCTTTTTATGAGACTCTTACCACTTCCTGACACTTTTCACATTTCTTCCCTAATTATTTCCTGATTTTGACACCAAATAGAGAGTTCTTGTCCTCACTAACAGGCATTAACTCTCCACACTTTGGTTCAACTTCTGCTCAGCCCTGGCTTGTCAAGTTGTGCGTTCCCCCCTCACCCTCCGCTATTCCTGTCCCCTCCCAAAACTGCATGCCCTGGTCTAATTTTATCCTTACATCCTAAGTAGTCTATTTTATAAATCTAATACTCACTGCTCATTTCTAAACACACTATTTAAAATTTTCATAATGCCCCTTAATCATTACTTAAGGAGACTTTTCATGGAGGGAAACAATTGAAAATAATAATGAAAAAAGCATGCGTATCTGTGAGGTTGGTGCAGAATATACTACAAGATATATGTCATAGGTAAGCAATTAATCATTCCACCTTATGTCTCTCAAGGAAATACCTGTTCTCTGGGGTCTAAAGTAATTTTAAACTGAAGCTCTTAACAAATGTATCTCAAAATGTGCACACAGTATTATAACACAGATGCATTGTATTATAACCAGTATCTTTCTGAGTGCATTAAGCATAAATGTGAATCCACACTATTATCATCTTTATGATTTGTACTTAAAACAATTTTGGATCTTACATATAAAAAGGTAATAATAGCAGTTGTTTTAGCTTCTCAATCCTATGTGAGCTAATCCTAAAACAAATATACATTTGATATGTCATATACTTGGCATGTTTATTGAAATTTTGCCTGTAAATAATTCCCATTCTGATGATAAAAGTTAAGGATATTAACACTGTAGGTTGCTGTTAATGCCTATTGCAGCCTGTTACCTTTGCTGGCTGATAAACATGTGAGCAGCCAAGTATGAGATATAGGGAAGGTAATTTAAATTTCATGTGACTGACATCCTTCACAACATCATGGGAAACCCATCAGTACTTTAAGAATGTTCCAGATATACTTGGTTAGAAGTAACAAATCCAATTTGGAGGACAATCCAGCCTCAGAAACTATGCATACAACTGTTAAAGAGAACACTACTTAAAACTAGTGAAACTAATTTTTCACCCTCTCTCACATGACAAAACGGAACATTCACAGATTCTGTTGAAATTAACAGCCTAGTGTCTAGTCAGAAGCAACACCACAAGGCTTCTTCATAAATCTTTGCTGAATGGATGAATGGGTAACTATGTGTAGAAGATACAAAAGAAGCTGGACTAATTATTTTTTCTTAACTGAGAACCTCAAGCTAAAAACCAACAGAGTAGATATAGATTCAGATGGACCTCAATCACTTTCCCATAAATTAAAAGGGACCTGATTGAGCCCAGAGATAAGAAACTTCCAGTCTATTTGTTTAAAATAGACTGATGCATTCATCTAGAGCAACAGTTAACAGAATACTCTGGAAAGTGTACAAAAATTAGATTTCTCATTCCACCACAAACAGAATTATAAGCTTAGACTAGTCAATTAGACTCTCTAGTCTCTCGCCTATACCTTAAAAGGAAATTTTTCTAAAGCTTCTGTGTTACAGATTAAATCGTACCTCCTCCAAATCTACATGTTGAAGTCCTAACCTAGTGCCACAAATCGTGACTATATTTGGAGATAGGGTCTTTATGAGTATAAGTGAATTATACTGAGCTCAGAAGGATGGACCCAATTCAGTATGGCTCTTGTCCTTACAAGAAAGGTAAATTTGGACACAGGGATATATGCATATGAGAGAATACCATATGAACAGAAAGATGGGCACACAAGCCAAAGGGAGGAGCCTGGAATAGTTAGTTCCTTCTTTTGCAACCTTCAGAAGGAACTTATCCTTGAATTTGGAAATCTAGTCTCCAGAAGTGTGAGAGCATAAATCTCTATTACTTAGAAGTAGAATACTTTGTTAGAGCTGCCCTAGCAAAATAAGACATTCTCAAACTAAAATACTATAATCCAGAGAGAGGGGACACCTCACCAAACTGAAAAAGAAATCTACTGGATATGAATTGGGACAAAATGAGTGGGGGTGGGGAAATTTGTATGATATACCAAGTCTGAAAGCTACCAGAAGCAAAAGCAGGAGCCACAGTAAAATAATAATAATAATAATAATAATAATAATAATGATAATAATAATGATAATAAATTGCTCCAAGGACTATAGCTGAGGAGCAAATGCTAATTTTTCTAATGAGGCCAAGTTAGCTAAGTAATGGGAAATACTAAGGTGGAAAAGTAGGGGTCACTTAGATAATTAACATGAGAAGATAGTTAAAGATTCACAAAGTCTCTATATAAAATAAACAATGATAAGATATTGTTCCAAGCCCACTATTTAAAATTAAACATAGTCCAACTGAAGCGACTAAGAAGTTTTTGAGCCATTAAATTATAGAGAGCTTTCAAATACTATCAAGGTGATTCAGACTTCCCAATATCAATAAGTAACAAAAACACAAAACTATATTTCAATGGATTTATCCAAACCAGTGTCAGGCAGCATTTGTACTATGAACATAGAGGTATAGCACATGCCACATTCAACCTAGAGAAATAAAAATATTCTATTTTAAACTGAACTTCAAACACCACCAATTGAACAATAGGAAATATGATTGACATTTCCTCTGACTTTCAGGAAAGTGAGAAACTAGCTAGATGATCATCATAATTCGTTCTCTGCAATTAGTTCTCATTATTTAGAAACACATGTTTCCAAATTAAATTTACATTTTTAAGTTACTAACAACAAAAGTTAATTAGCAATTTTCTGTTCTACTATTCTAATTCTAGATTACTATTCTAATTCTTCTGATAAATCCTCAATCACATTTGTTCCCAATAGAACAAGGGAAGTTTCTGAAAATGTTAAGTTTCATTAATGTAACCAGTGAAAATGCGTACGCAAGAGGTTTATCTCCACCACATAGCCATGAAAACTTGCCAAGTATACATCAGGAAAATTTTATCCAATTGTGTGTGTGTGTGCGTGTGTGTGTATAACATGTTTTAATTGAAATAATTTTCAAATGTCATTTGAAGCCTCAGATATGATAGATAAATATTTTATACCAAAATAGGCTCTGAAGAAAAATTCCACTTACTAAATTCCATTTTCTTCTAAAGTTTTATTGTACCATGTGTGAAAAATTTCAGGCACAGTGTGGTTGGAGGACACAGTGGTTGCGGAAACAGTCTGATGCCTTTGTCCTCCTTCATTGAGCAGAAATAGCATAGAGAATAAAATAAAAAACAACTTTTTCATCCTATTATATAACAAATAAATCAGAAAAATAAATTACTTAGACCTGATCATCGCCATGTGTTCATTTAGTTAACACCTTGACATAAATTCATCTAAAATAAAATTCAATAATGCATCTTATTGCTGAGTAACCAGAGGAGCCTATTACAACAATAACAGCCAATAGAAGAAGGAAACATTTACTGAGTGCTTATTAAGTGCCAGGCACTGGTCTAATTGCTTTACATGCATTAACTCTCTAGAATTCTCATAAGCAATCTAGAAGGTAAACACTACCATTATTTCTATTTTACTGCTGAGAATAATGAGGCACGGTGATATTAAAGAACTTGCCCAAGATCAAACACCAGGAAGTGGCAGTCTGGCTTCACAGTTCTTGCTCATATCCATTTTCTATACCTCCTCTGTAAAGGAAGACAGCTATACAGATGGCTACATTTGAATGCCTCCAAAGAGCTAAGCACCAGGTAGCTGATTTATGTGAATTATTCTCATTCTATTGATGAGAGACTGGCACCTACTGAGGTTAAGTCGTTCAAGGTCACAAGTATGCAGTGATGGCCGGAATTTGAATTTATGTGTGTCTGAGTTCCAAGCTGGAGTCATTTCACAATGTTCACATCCAAACTATAATGAATCCGAGTCTAACACAGAGGTCTGAAAACTGCTGCCCATAAGCAAAATCCAGTCTGCCACCAGTTTTTTGCAAATGAAGTTTTATTGGAGCTTATATGAGCCATGCTCATTCATTTGCTATTGACTGCTATTTTCATGCTATAATGTCAGAGGTGAGTAATTGTAACACAGTAATATAGCCCACAAAACAAAAATGATTTGCTGTCTGGACCTTTACAAAAAGTTTGCTGATCCACAGCCTGAAATGTCCCTAACCCAGATCCTTGGTAGTTAATTTGTTAATGGACAGAAATTGCTAAGAAAATAAAAAAGGGAACAAAGCAGCCCAATATTCCTACTGGGTTAAATTGTCAAAATATGTTGAAATCCTAATACCTGCACCTTTGAATGTGACATTATTTGCAAGATAGAGTCTGTGCAGACGAAACCAAGTTAAGATTAGGGCAATATGACTGCTGTCCTTACAGGAAGAGGAACACACCGGGTGAAGGCAGAGACATAGAAAGAGAATGTCTTGCGACAAGGGAGGGAGATAGTAGAGTCATGGAGCTGCAGCCAAGAAAAGGCATTGGCTTGAACACCACCACCAGGCTCTGGGAAGAGGCAAAGGAGGATTCTACCCAGAGTCTCAGAGGAATCATGGCCCTGCTGTCTCTGAATTTCAGACTTTTGGCCTCAGAACTGCGAAAAAATAAATTTCTGCTGCTTTGAGCCACCATTGTGTGGTATGTTGTTATGTCAGTCACAGCAAACTACTGCAGTGCCCTTTAGGGTGTGAAGACACAGCGGACAGCACTACATTACTTGTTTTGAATACTGTATTCCAGGTTGCTTGCTGACTGACCACAAACAATTTGCTTACCTTTGGTAGAGTCAGCCAGAAACTACATTTCCCTGTGGCCACTGGCTTTCCTCAAGATCACGTGCCTCACACTCATCAGCAGAGTATGTGTGGAAGGAAAGTGGCTAAGAAAGCTGACTGCATTCTTCAGGCTGGGTGCAGAGGGTTTACAAGGTGACTCAGAAGCCCCAGGGGTGATGGAGCCACTCAATGAAAGAAGTCTGGGCCCTGTAACTATATATGGAATAAAGCCCTCCCCTCTGCCAACTGGTCTTTAAGTGAGAGAAAAGTAAACGTCTATTAACATAAGCTCCTGGGATGTTTCTATGTTTTCTCAGCTAACATTGTATCAAGAATACAAACGATTAGACACTAAATCAACTTTCTCACCATCTCTAGAACCGGAGCTCCCTATAGGTGATATATCGTGAGTGTCCTATAAATATTTTAAAAACCCATTGGGAAAGGACATTACCAATGTAACGTTCACAAGCATAATAACCCAAATTCAGGCAACATTTGTCACCGGCACAAAACCTGTAGAGGAGCCAAATAAAATACGCGATGAGAGAACATCCAAACGGCTGCTATGTGCTGATCAAAAAAATAAATAAACTCTCAGAATTTTGGACAGAGGATGCTTACCGGTATCATGAATTACAAAATCTAGTGATGGGACTTAGCTGGGGACATGTGGGAAAGAAAAATAGCTCAAAGATCAATGTGATGCTCACCAAGACTGCTTGCAGCTAAGTGTCAGATAAGAGGTGAGAATGAGCCTTGGCTGGTGTGTTCAGTGGTTAGAGCATTGACCTGTGCACCAAAGAGTCTCAAGTTTGATTCCCAGTCAAGAACACACACCTGGGTTGCATGTTCAATCTTCTCCCTGGGTTGGGGCACATGTGGGAGGCAACCAATCGATGTGTTTCTTTCACATCAATTTTTCTCTCTCCACTTTCTCTCTCCCCCTCTCCTCCTTCCCTTCCCAATATATCCTCACTCCTTGGATGAGGATTTAAAAAGAGAGAGGTGAGAACGAGTGAGTCAAAGACAGCTCTCCCACCTGCAAACAATGGCTTCCTGGTGATACCAAAATGTGATATTTCTGAGTGCAGTACGGAAATCCGCCGATGCTATTTCTGCACTTCTCAGGCAGAGTAACACACTTAGCGATGTCTGTCAAGGTGGGTCTTTAAAGCTGCAACTCCAAGGAGGCTATCAATAATCAGAAGAACATGTACCCGTCTTGAATAAAGGCAGATGTCATGCCAAATGCAACATTTTCCAAATGAGAGAGTCTATTTCCTTTTTGTTAAGGTCAACTTGATTATTTTCTGAATTTGCATAGGCCAACCTACAATTTATTAATTAATTTTTATAACATTTCCTTTGCCCTTGATTGCAAACTTCTTTTTTGTAATAAGTCCTAATGAGTCTGCAGATTTATCTTCCCAGGGGCGGTATGTTACAGCAGGATTGGTGGCTATGCTATCACCATGGAATTGGCACTCTATCTTGGAATATTTCTGGGTTTTCTGACAGAAGGAATCCAAGATTTTCCAGTTGTTCTCCGTGATGAGCTGGAGGGGAAAAATCTTGGTAACAGCTTGGATTTTCTTTTGATTTAGTATATTTTTAATTCACTCTTTTTCACTTTACTAATTCTTCATATGGGTGGAATACTTTTATTGACAAAATCTCAAAAAGTAAAAACAAATAGAAATCTGTGAGAAGTCACACTATACATCAAAAGGCTAGAGTTACAGTCAAAAACATCTGTCAACCTATGTCTGTGCAGATAGATGCACTGCGCCACTTTTGAGTTTGACAGCTTTACATGGAATCTGCTCTTGAGTGAAAGTGTTATCAGAGGGGAGTGTGCCTCCTCTCCCCTCGCCCCCTCTGCTGCTGGGGGTGGAGTTCTTGAGATCTGAGATACCTCCAAGCAAAGAAATTTTCTAAGACTCACATGGGAAGACGCAATGTACGCAGAAAGTCTTATTTCTGTGGAATTACACCCCTGGGTTTCCAAAGCCCCATTTCCCTTCATCCAGTCATAGAAGAAGTATAGCTGGGGTTTTGGTACAGCTTAAATTAAAGCCAGTGTCTAGAGTTTCCACTCCATATTTGCATAGTCCAATATAGCATCAGGCCACCTTTAGTCTGTTACTCCACTGTGTGTGGGGTCCGCATGGCCATGCGCCACATGGGTGAATACCAGGAAGCCAAGAGGGGGCCAGGGACACACAAGCAACAAGAGTCCCAAAAGCAAAAAGAGCGAACTGCTGTATTTAGGGGATTATGTAATCCCAAATGTTCTTGTGTTTACAGTGGCCAACAATCTCTACCCCTCAGGTGTGATTGACAAGCAAGTACCTTCCCTATGTCATCCTAACGTTATCTATCTTTCCTTGGTTGGATTCCTTCTGCCATTCTGGGAAGTGTAAAATTGCAGCTTCCTGGTGAAGCTGCCCAAATGACATGCCTATCATGTCTGGCCTTCCCTTTGCTCCTTTCCTATTATTCATAACTAGCCACTTAAAAGGGCCTCAAAAGAACAAATTGCTTTTTTTTTTTGTTTTCTTGGATTCTAAAGCCACAGGCTTATACTAGGGATCAAGAATTTCCGATATTAGATCCCAGCTTTCATTAGTCACACGTACATAAACACAGGTGTTTTTTTTTGCCATCAGAGGGTTTGTCATTTGTTAGTTTTATGGTTTAAATGCACACAGGACACAAAAGAAGGGGGGAGGATTAAGCACAAGGAATTGCTGCTGTCACACAAACAGGAGTCTTTGAATAAGCATGATAAAATGGAAAGCGCTGAAGGTTCCTTGTCAAAGGAACTAAATCAGAAAATGTACAATGTCTGTTCCTAAGTGCTCAGGAAAAGGCAGAGACAATTCAGCAAGAAACTTAAGTCAACAATACAATGTTTAAAATTGGGGTTTTGCAATCTGTACCATTTTGCATGATCTTAACATGCAAATGAACCTAAATCACCATTTCTTCATCTTTAAAATAGCATTATAATAGGGATTAAATGAGGTGACGTATGTAAAACACTTAGCACCCTGCCTGGCATATAGGAATTTTTCCAGAAATGGTAGCTTTAAAAAGTGAATATTCATAACAGTTGGTATGTATCATTAACTAAAGTCCTAGTTAGTGCATGCATTTTTATTTCTGTCAGAAGACATTTCTGACAGCACTACTGAAAAGTAGTGAAACTGCTGGATTTTTACAAGATGCATAATGAAGAATAATAACTATTAATAATAAAGAATACGGCTTCGAATGTGAGCCTCTTTTCGGAAAAGATTTTGTGACATTCCCCCAATAGAAATACCGGCATGATTGACAGACCTACATTTTAATGTATATTAAAAGTACCATGCAGTTTTTAAACTGCATCCTAATCTGGAACTGTATGTTAGTTTCTCAAAATGAGAATTTCATTGGAGATGAAATTCAAACAGCTCTTTTGAAGAGCCTTACAATCAGACTGGGGAAAAATGAATGCTATTTTCCCCTCAGGTGATCCACACTGGTGACAGGGGGAAATAGGAATATTCCACATCACCTCATGCAGTCTGTCTTCCCTTTTCTCACAAGAAAAGTGGCAATACCAATGAATCACCGAGCCCTCTGTGGCTCCTACAGGGAGAAAGGCTCTGTGCCAGGCTTTAAGATGGATGCATAAAACCTTCCCTCTCTTCCCCCAAGGACCTTACAACTTAGACGATGATACCTCGGAAGGGGAAGAAAAAAAAAAACAACCATAAAAAGTATGTATGCCTAAGTTATTGGGTATGTCATGTGCCATATCACAAGAGGCTATTGTGTAGCTCCTGTTAAACAATTATTTCATTATTAGGTGCCCTGGAGTGTATGACACATGTTGCAGATTACCACAAAGCGTAGCACAAACCTGACTTACCCTCTCTCTGCTTGCAGTATTTCTTTAAAAATCAAACAGTTTCCTGGAGGGGGAGCCTTTGGGAAATAGGAAATTGGCCCTTCACCTCCAGCCCCACCTTTCACTACCTTAACACAAAGAGGCTAATTCTACACGGGAGGACTGAATCAAATCGGAATGGAGAGTTCAGCACAGCAATAACTCTAAGTCTGAGGTTCGTGCTTCTGGAAAGCCACAGGGAGCTCTGATGTACGGGCCGGCATGGAAAGCCTGGGCTGACATATCAATTTGATCTCATCACCCTAGGCAAACAGATCTCTAACTCCATCTAGACGGCAGCAAGGGAAGGTGTTAGGAAGAAATGTGTCATTTCTTCCCTATGAATCTTGGTTTTAACTCACACTTAAGGGTAGAGTTATATTTCTTTCTTCTTCTGTCTGGCTCTGTGTTCTGGAGAGAAAACAGAACAAAACAAAAAACAAAACAAAAACCAGAGAGCTTGCTACCCTCGCAAATGAGGCCCCCATGCAGAAATTCTTCACTGGTTATTGGACGGCTTCATCTGTCCTTTTCAAGCCCTGGTTCTCCGTAAACTGCCGTCTTATTCCAGTTTGCCATGTAAGGATTTCAGAGAAAGAAGCACAAATACATCAAAAGGCACAAAACTTTTTAGCCCATGATACTATTTGTGGAAAGCGTTTTCCTTTTATGGTCCTGGCTAGAAAGCAAATGACTGCCCAGAAAAACCGTGGAAGCAAAAATATCCATTCACTTCATTGCACAGAAATGCAACCTGAGAGACTGAACAGAAAACTTAGAAACTGGAATAAGTCTGCTCTCACATTCTAGCGATCTGGCTAAAAATGCCTCCAGTGAAATGTCGAAGTCAAATAAGGCAGGCAGTTGGGTGTCCTAAAAACTGTGTGAACCTTGGGGTCAAACAGATCTTAGTTTTTCTGTCTCATCTAACACATACTCATTAAGCATCTAATAATACTGTAGGTTTAAAATGTTAATGATAACACTTATGTCCAGGGAAAGCTTAGAGAACCTGGCAAAATGATGTAGATTGATTGGGTAATAAGTAAACCTGTTAGGTAATAGGTGAAATTAAACTTCTCAGACCACCCCTAACCACCAGCCTATAAATAAATTAACTTAAACATCCCCATGCAGTGCTTTACATGGAAACACCAGTACCATTCATTTTACCAAGTAAATCAGTGAGAATGAAGGAACTAGAAGAAGCCATGTGATGTTGGGAAGAAATAGCTCGAGATTAATGACTCATACCCAAGCTCTAAAAAGACAAGAGTGGAGTCATATACGTTCATTTAACAAACAGGAATTTAACTAGACAGGTTCTGTCTGGGGGGAGAGAAAAAAAAAAAAAAACAGACGGTGACTAGACCATGTACAAGATGTTCTACTCCATGAATAGGTTCCCCCAAAAGTAAATGAGATGATAGTTTCTTAGTCATCTTACTTTCAACCTTACTTCCTGGCTGTGATGATCTTTCCATGCACGTGTGACTCAGGGGTCAAATAACACATAGTTTTCTTTTTTTAATTTTTTATCTTTATTGTTCATATTATTATAGTTGTTCCTCTTTTTTCTCACATAGCTCCCCTCCTCCCAGTCCCCACCCAACCCTCTGCCCTTACCCTCACCCCCTGCCACTGTCCTCCTCCATAGGATTTTTGTCCACTCTCTTCCCGCACCCCCAACACTCCTTTCCCCCTGAGAACTGTCAGTCCACTCCCTTTCTATGCCCCTGATTCGATTCTATTCACCAGTTTATTCTGTTCATCAAATTTTTTTATTCACTTGATTTTTAGATGCACTTGTTGATAGATATGTATTTGTTTTTCATAATTTTTATCTTTACTTCTTCTTTCTCTTCTCAAAGGATACCTTTCAGCATTTCATATAATACTGGTTGGGTGGTGATGAACTCTTTTAGCTTTTTCTTATCTGTGAAGCTCTTTATCTGACCTTCAATTCTGAATGATAGCTTTGCTGGATAAAGTAATCTTGGTTGTAGGTTCTTGCTATTCATCACTTTGAATATTTCTTGCCATTCACTCCCTTCTGGCCTGCAAAGTTTCTGTTGAGAAATCAGCTGACAGTTGTATGGGTGCCCCCTTGTAGGTAACTGACTGCTTTTCTCTTGCTGCTTTTAAGATTCTCTCTTTGTCTTTTGCCCTTGGCATTTTAATTATGATGTGTCTTGGTGTGGTCCTCTTTAGATTCTTTTTGTTTGGAATTCTCTGTGCTTCCTGGACTTGTAAATCCATTTCTTTCACCAGGTAGGGGAAGCTTTCTGTCATTATATTTCTTCAAATATGTTTTCTATAGCTTGCTCTCTCTCTTCTTCTGGCACCCCTATAATTCTGATGTTGGTACTCTTGAAGTTGTCCCAGAGGCTCCTTACACCGTCTTCATATTTTTGGATTTTTTTTTCTTTTTGCTTTTCTGGTTGGGTGTTTTTTGCTTCTTCGTTTTCATGTCTTTGACTTGATTCTTGTGATCCTCTAGTCTTCTGTTGGATCTCTGTATATTATTCTCTATTTCAGTGTATGCTTAATTTCTAGCTGGTCCTTTTTAATATCCTCGAGGGTCTCATTAAATTTACCAGCAGTCTCTAGAAAATTCTTGAAAAACCTTATAACCATGGTTTTGAACTCTACATCCAGTCGTTTGCTTT
The DNA here is from genome assembly GCA_004026665.1 of Murina feae. Classification (NCBI taxonomy): domain Eukaryota; kingdom Metazoa; phylum Chordata; class Mammalia; order Chiroptera; family Vespertilionidae; genus Murina; species Murina feae. The sequence goes on along the minus strand of PVJC01022002.1, from coordinate 6,305 downwards.
CCTCCATTTCTGTCCTTTGTGATCTGTTTCTTTGTCTCCATATTTTGGCTGCTTCCAAGCATTGATAGAGTGGCTTTCTGTCCTATAGGGCCCAATGGCTCAGCCTCCCCAATTACCTGAAGTGGACACTCTTGGTGCACCGCTTTTTGCCTTTGTGCACAATCTTGTAGCTAAGCCTTGATTGTTGTGCATATCACTGAGAGGAATTGACCTCCAGGCCACTTGGCTGTGAGAATCAGCTGTGTCTATGGTGGGAGCACTTCTGTGCTGGAGATACCCTTATGGGGCAAGACTTGTTTCAGTGGGGCTTTGTTGCTCACTGAGTCTGCCCGCTGAGTGTGTCCCTTTTGGATCTGAGGAGTTGTAATCTTGGTGGTCTCACTCTGACCACTGGGTACACTGGCTCTTGAATCTCTAAGGAGATGCTATTTTAGCTTCTGTCTGAGGCTTTCCAGGCTTTTATATGCAAAAGCCTCCATGTGCAGCTTGGGTGGGGCAGGGTGTCATGGAATCAACAGGGCAGAGCAAACAGCTATGGCTGATTCTCAGCCCTGCCCTAAGAGGTACCACGTCTCAGTGTCCCTCAGCACCACCGAGAAAAAGCCGCTCTGTAGTTCCTCCTGGTGCCAGACAGTCCAGCTTCTCCCCGTATGAGTCTGGGTCCCCAGAAACTCGCCTGGAACTGGAGTTCAGAGCCCTCAGGAGCCTGTGACTCCCTTCAGATTGAAAAAGACAACCTCATCTTCAGCTGCCAGCCCTTTCCACGAGCCCTTTTCTCGCGCACCTCTGTACCTCTGCACTTTACTTCTGCACCTCCTCTGAGTCTCAGTCTCTTTCTAGTTGTAGCATTTCCACTCAGCCAGCCTTCCTGTGGGTCTGGGTGGTGTTCGTTTTTTCTTTTTGTTGTGGTTTTGAAATAGCTGTGCAAAGCAGCAATTGGAGGTGTTTACCTATGCCGCCATCTTGGTTTCTCCCAACACATAGTTTTTAGACAACAGCTTCTACAAGTATGTCAACTACTTCAGCTGGTCCATAACTTAAAAGTCAGGTATTCATCACCAGAGAATACTGGCAATGTTGGAAAGACAGCAGTATGTACATTTCTATCAGTTATTTGTTATGAAGTTTTCTAAGGTCATTTTCCTGAAAATACTATTACATTGTAAATCATTCAGAGTATTTATAAATTACTGTTACCTTCAATCATGGTCTCATGAACTATTACAGTACTACAAGATTATAAGTTGATGCCTAATATAGTTAAAACAATCATTTTGCAGATGCTCAAATCTTCTGCTCTGTAAGAGTCATTGATCACCTACCAAATAATAGCCCAGCCTCTGTGTAATATCCCTAAGGAATGGCACTCACTACTTGTCAGCATGGCCATTTCACTTTTGGATATGCCTTGTTTGAATGTTTTAATACTAATCAGAAACAACTCTTCCTGTAACTTCACATTACTGTACTGAGTTCTACAACCTAATTACTCCTCAACATGATAAATCTTCAAATATTTGAAATTTCAAAATGATTGCCAGGAGGAGGATTGGGTGGGGGGAGGTGGAAGATGGTATTATGGGGACAAATGGTGATGGATGGAAACTTGAGTTTACGGTAATGAACACACAATACAGTGTACAGCTGATGTTCTATAGAATTGCACACCTGGAATCTGTGTACTTTTGTTAACCAGTGTCACTCCGATAAATTCAACAAAAATAAAAAAAATGAAATCTCATAAATATCCCAAGTCTTATATTTCCCAAATCAAACAGTATTGATATCTTTATTCTTCCTTTGCCTGGCCCTTTCACCATGCTGACCTTTTAGAAATTATTCTAGTTTTTGAGTGAATTATGTCACTTATCTGAGATGCCTACAAATAAGCATAATTGTTGGCTTAAGACCTCAGGAGCTTCCTGGGTGATATCTGAAACTACCCGAACACACACACACACACACACACACACACACACACACACATACACACACACACCAAACATGGAAGGCAGAGAAAGATTAAAGAAAGAGGCAGACCACTCCATAGAGCAAGGGCACATATACATGAGGCTTGTCTTAGGAGGCCTTGAGACAGGTATTTCACCCTCCAGCCAAAATCTTGAAACTTTGTAAGAGGCCTTATCTGGGTTCAGTCATATACACTGTTCAGATGGTATCAAAACCACATGGCTCTCTCAAGGCTACCTCCTTGCAAATGGCTCCCACAGTAGGAGCTGTAGGCACCAGGGTCTAGCTTATAATCATGCCCTCTCAAACACCTCGTCCAACAAGAATACAACTAGCAAGGTCTGACCCACGAGGGACCATTTCTTGGCTCCTATTGTTCATATGCTACAATCTTAACCAAGCCCTTGAAAATCATGTGAGCTCATTTTGTTGTGAAAGCTATACTCAGGGCTAACTTACAGTACACTTCTTATCCTATGAAATTCCTGAAGTTCTTTCCATGCATGTTGCTCTCAAAGGTTAGCTCTCTCATTCTGTGTCTAAACGTGCCTGTTGGAAAATAAAAAACCCACTGACCATATGAAATGGCATTTGAAAGACTTCGCCCTAATCCAGCCTGTAAGGACTTTTGCACGTGCTGAGATGTTTACACATTGGATGAAACCACAGTATCTTGGTAACAAGAAATGCAGAACAGTAGCAGGAGTTTGCTCAGCACAAGTTTGAAAATGCAAACGTTTTCATTCACAGTCTAAGATGACTATTTTAAAAAAATAAAAACACCTACTTTTTATGGATCAACTTTATTATTCAATAAACAGTCTGCCATCCATTTAAGTTTAGTCTAGAATCTATAACCTATAGATTCAGAAAAAGAAAATCAAATTAAACCTCACTATTTTCCTCAGTAAACTAAGCTGGTTCCCTTGGCAATAACATTATGCATTTGTGTGTATGAGAGTGTTTTCCAATAATTTGTCTTTCTAATATAAAATTTAAAGAACTTTCTCATAGTAACTGTTTATTATGAGTCTACACTTCCTCTTTTTTTAATAAAGGAAGAGAATTAATATTGCACTTACAGGTTTATTTACATGTCTTTTAGTAGAAGAAGCATGTTTCATTGGTTTGGTTTCCAGTGTAATTAATATGCTCCTATTGTAATTAACGCATTCCACTGAGTGAACAAATATATAAAGGAATGAATGGAAAGGTCATACAATTCAAAATCAATATGGAAACAAAGAGATGGTCTTGGAATAATTAACCAACTTCCTCTCTGGTTGCAGAATTCCTCTGCCAGTCTTTCATGCACTGTGTTGAGCCGATTACAGATTAAAGTAATTACAGTGAATTCTTGATTACTGGCATGTGGTCTCGCTGTTTTGTGGATTACCCATCACAACTAATTCCAAACTTATCTGCTTCCACCCAGCATATGTCTGAGTTACAGTCAGCCTCAGTGATAGCAGCTGCATGCTTCAGGAAAGCACATTTTGTTGATATTCCTGTACAGAATACATAATTATGAAATTCATTCCATTGGGGGCTGGAGAGAACTAGCAAGCATCTCAAAATAAAATGCAGCACTTGTTGTTTTTAATTCCCAAAGAATATGAGATGACTTGGATAAAGAGGTTCAAATAATTAATCTATTCCCTTCCATAATAGTTTGATATAGCATAATTAGTAGGCTGCCTACTCCCCACTCCTGTCTCTATTGCCATTTATAACTGATAATAATTATACTTTATTGATTCATTCTTTCATCCAAAAAATACTCATAGAGTGCTACACTGTGCTGAGCAATATGTTAGGTACTGGAGATCTAGCATTACACAAGACAAGTATGGTTTCTTCCCTCAGGGAGTTTCAAATTCACTGTTGAGACAGACCTGATTGGAATCAGAAGAATGGTCCCACACAATGTCCATGCTCTGACCCCTGACACCTGTGACTATGTTATGTTACATGTCAAGGGGAATTGAGGTTGCAGATGGAATAAATGTTTCTAATCAGCTGACTCTGATGTTGGTAGATGATCCTGGATTATGCAGGTGGGCCCAAAGTAGTTATATGGGCCCTTAAATGGGAAAGGGGGTGGCAGAAGTATCGGGACCTGAGAGATGCCATCAGGAGAAACACTTGATTGGCTGTTGTTGACTCTGAAGATGGAAGGGGGACACCTATAGTAATGCAGGCATCCTCTAAATGCTGGAAAGGCAAAAAATGGGTTCTTCCCTGGAGCCTCCAGAAAGAAATGCAGTCCTGCTGACACCCTGATTTCAGGTTCGTGAAAACATTCTGGACTTCTCACCCACACAACTGTAAAATTATTATTATCTGAATTATTTTAGGTCACTATGTCAGCAGTAATTTTGTACAGCAGCACAGGGAGACTAATACAGACTTTGAATAAAGAAGTAGATTAGAGAGACAGCAAGATGGTGGCATAAGGTAAACACCGTAAATGCAGCCGTGAAAAACTATTTCAGAATAACCAAGAAAAGAAAACACGAACACCACTCACACCCACAGGAAGGCTGGCTGAGTGAAAATCCTACAACTAGAAAAGAGTCTGAGACTCGGAGGAGCGGCGGAAGCAAAGTACAAAGACAAAGGTACAGAGGCGCGAGCACGGGGCTCGGGGAGGGAGCTGGCACCGGAGGACGCGGTTCTTTTCCAAAACGGAGAGAGCCACAAGTTCCCAGCAGCTCTGAACTCCAGTTCCAGGTGAGTTTCTGAGGACCCAGATACCCAGAGAAGGGGGACTGACTGGCACCGGGAGGAAATCCAAAGCGGGTTTCTCTCAGCGTTGCTTGCAACAAATACCGTGGGACACAGAGACCTGGTGTCTCTCAGCGCAGGGCTGAGAAGCGCCATAGCTATTTGCTCTGCCCTGCCCTGCAGACTCCCCGAGGCCTCGCCCCTCCCAAGCTGCGGTTCGGGTGAAGGGTGGCAGTTGCGATCCGGTCTGCGGCTTAGAAGATTATAAACTCCCCAGACACACTGAATGCAACACGGGCTGTAGGGCAACGGGGTGGCGGAAGACCAGTGGCACTCTAGCACTGCTATTCGCGCTGATCACTGACCTGGAGAATCGGGAATTGAGAATCGTGCGCAGACCCTACGGCTTGGAGACGTCAAACACAGTAGAAACGCCATTGTGAATCGCTCCACCCCCGGTGACTCTGAGACCCCGCCCCACCTCACCTACAACCCCGCCCACCCCACCTACAACCCCGCCTGCCTGCCTGCAACATTACCTAAGGGTCTGCAGCTGAGACAGAACTCCAAATTGATCCAAACTCCAAACAACGAGGAGAAAGGCCTGCAGGTCATTTCCCCCCAGTGATACCTCCCTGTGATAACTACAATAAGGCTGTGCACCTAGATTTCAAAGGCGTACAACAAGAGTGTCCACCTCAGGTGATTGGGGAGGCTGAATCACTGGGCCCTATATAGGACACCTAGCACAGAAAGCCAAAATGCGGAGACTAGGAAACAGATCACAAAAGACAGAAATGGAGGAACGCAAACGACTGGATATAGAGTTCAAAACCATGGTTATCAGGTTTTTCAAGAAGTTTCTAGAGACTGCTGATAAATTTAGTGAGAACCTGGAGCATATGAAAAAGAACCAGCTAGAAATCAAGCATACACTGACTGAAATAAAGAACAATATACAGAGATCCAACAGCAGACGAGAGGATCGCAAGAAGCAAGTCAAGGATGTGAAATATGAAGAAGCAAAACAAACCCAGCCAAAAAAAGCTGAAACAAAAAAACAAACAAACAAACGAAAAATCAAAAAGTATGCAGATAGTGTAAGGAGTCTCTGGGACAACTTCAAGCATACCAACATCAGAATTATAGGGGTACCAGAAGAAGAGAAAGAGCAAGATATTGAAAACCTATTTGAAGAAATAATGACAGAAAACTTCCCCTACCTGGTGAAAGAAATGGACTTCCAAGTCCAGGAAGCACAGAGAACTCCAAACAAAAGGAACCGAAGAAGGACCACACCAAGACACATCATAATTAAAATGCCAAGAGCAAAAGACAAGGAGAGAATCTTAAAAGCTGCAAGAGAAAAGCAGTTAGTTACCTACAAGGGGGCACCCATACAACTGTGAGCTGATTTCTCAACAGAAACTCTGCAGGCCAGAAGGGAGTGGCAAGAAATATTCAAAGTGATGAACAGCAAGAACCTACAACCAAAATTACTTTACCCAGCAAGGCTATCATTCAGAATTGAAGGTCAGATAAAGAGCTTCACAGATAAGAAAAAGCTAAAGGAGTTCATCACCACCCAACCAGTATTATATGAAATG
>PVJC01022001.1:0-27730 GCA_004026665.1 Murina feae | reverse complement strand
TCGGAGCTGAGCTGAAGGGCGCAGCTTCACTTTCGCTGCTGCCGCAATGGAAAGGGCTGTTTACTCAGGTCCGTGAGTGGCGGCCGCCATGTTGGCTGGGCTAATTTGCATACAGCCGCTCTGATTGGCTGGTGGGCGTGGCTTACCCTGTCTCGGAGAAACAGTTAATTTTAATATTTCGCTTTTATTAGTTTAGATAATTACCTTATTTTCAATGGTAAATGGAATTTTGTTTTTAATTTCTCTTTCTGAGAGTTCATTATCTATATATATAAAAAGGCAGTGTCCATGATGACCAGACGACCAAACAACTGGTCACCATGTGGGGGAGGTGGCAGCGGGGCGGGAGTAGGGACTGTTGAATGGTGGCAGCCTGTGAGCGGCAATGGGCATCCAGTGGCGAGCAGCAGGGAGCATCATGGGACAGCAACGAGCTTCATGGAACAGTCACAGGGCCAGGGAGCTTCATGGAGCAGTCATGGGGCAGCAGTGGCAAGTATTGTGGCAGCAGTGAGCATTGTGGAGCTTTGCAGAGCAGTCATAGGTGGGGAGTTTTGCAGAGTGTCGTGGAGCATCCTGGGGTGGGGAGCTTCACCGAGCGTCTCAGGGCAACAGAGGCCAGCATCACAGGGTGGCCAGGGCATCGCGAAGCAGGAAATTGTGGTACATCTCGAGGCAGTGCAGGGCATCAGACATGGCCCTGATTGCAGGCTAGGCCTAGGGACCCTACTTGCGCACGATTTTGTGTACTGAGCCTCTAGTTGGCATGTAAAAATGTCATCAATTTCTGGATATTAATTTTGTATCCTGCTGCTTTGCCAAATTCATTTATGAAGTCTAATCGTTTTTTGGTGCAGTCTTGAGGGTTTTCTATGTACAATATCATGTCATCTGTGAATAATGACAGCTTCACTTCCTTCTTTCCAATTTGGATGACTTTTATTTCTTCTTGTCTGATTGCTGTGTCTAGGACTTCCAGTACTATGTTGAATTAAGTTGCTTACTTAATGGTACAATTTGCTACACATTAGTACTATGTTCATAAGGAATTTTGTTGTAATAATAATACAAATTTCACAGCTAGTTGTATGGTAAACTTTATTATGCCTCTTTGTAAATCTGAGCATAACCTTAGCACTTCTGTGAATGTAAGTGCTAGAATCATATTTTCTAATTCAACACTAGTTTATGTATATATCAAATTAATTCATTTGTAAAATTTTTAAGTGCAGTCACTAGAAAGCATGTAAAACACATGTAAGAATTTGGTGTTTACTTAATAGCTCCTCATTTCCATCAGTCCCATTCCTTTTAACTTGTCTTAGATGTAACTAAATCTTAATTATTTCAAGATGAGTGCAGGTAGAATTTTGTGATTAACATGTGAGGGCAACCTTAGAACTGTAGGGTCATGCCCTGGCTGGTATTGCTCAGTTGATTGGGCTTTGTCCAGTGCACCAAAAGGTTTCCAGTTCAATTCCTGGTCAGGGCTCATGCTCTGGTAGCTGGTTTGATCCCTGGTAGGGGACATACAGGAGGCAGCCAATTGATGTTTCCTTCTCACATTGATCTTTCTCTCTTTCTCTTACTCTCCTCTCTCTCTCTAAAAAAAAATCAATTAAAAATGTTAAAAAATAAAAATGCAGGGTCATGAGCTAGCCTTGACACTACTCAGATATAATATTTCAAAACCTGACCAGAGCCTTTAACATGATATCCTCCTTAGCCATGAGAGCAGCTATTTTTTACCTTTTCATCTTATGCACATCTAATCTAATAAAAGAATAATATGCAAATTAACCATCAGTCCGAGACACCTAAGCCATGCCCACCAACCAATCAGAACGACTGTATGCAAATTAACCCAGCCAAGATGGCGGCCTGCAGCCATGGAGCTAGAGCAAACAGGAGGCTTCCGTTATACACCAGCAATGGAGTTGAAACTACCTGCCTAAGCCGGCTAGACCTCTGCTCAAGGCAACAATGTTTCAATTATAGAAGCCATGGAGCTGAAGCAAACAAGAGGCTTCATTGCCTGCCTAGACCTCGGCTCAAGGCAGCAACGTTTCAATTATAGAAGATAAATAAACCCCAGAAACATGCTTTCAGCCAGCTTGGCTGGGACGTTGGGTCAATGGGAGCTGTGGATAGCCAGAAAACATCCATCAGCCCCTCAGCCAGGCTGACCACACCCCCATGGGGTGAGGGTCCCCACTAGGTGGCTTGGCCAGCCTGAAAACAGCCATCAGCCCCTCACCCAGGCTGGGCAGGAATGCCAGCAGGTGGACATCCCCCAAGGGGTCCCAGAGTGCGAGAGGGCACAGGCCAGGCTGAGGACCTCCCCCCGCCCAGTGCACAAATTTTGGTGCACCGGGCCCCTAGTATAACATAATCACTAAAATTCTGCAGCACACTAAAAATGTAATTTTTGCCAAACTGACAAACAAAAGGTCTAATTTTGATTCATTCACACTGGATGGCAATTGTTGTATTGGCTGTTGTCATTGTTTTATTTAACAAACTAAGGAAAAAGAAGTCAGTGCCCCTGACTAGTCAGGTATTATATGTTGTAAATTTTCTGTGGCACACAGTTTAAAAATAGCTGCACTGGAACCACAGAGCTCCACAAAATCTTTAGGTTCTCTAGATGGAGTAGGCCTCTTCAGCAGTTTTAGATTAGTTGCTTGCAGCCCAAGGAAGAATTTGTGCCATAGCTAATACCTGTTGCTATACCTAGGAAAACACCACTTTCCAGGTAGAATGAAAAACAACCAAGCTTTTTTTAACTCTCCAAGTTCCTTAAAGGATGTTCCAATTTCTGTTTTTGTTATTGTTTTTACTAGGGGCCCGGTGCACAAAAATTTGTGCACTCTGGGGGTGGGGGTCCCTCAGCCCGGCCTGTGCCCTCTTGCAGTCTGGAACACCTCAGGGGGGATGTCCACCCACTGGCATGCCTGGCCAGCCTGGGTGAGGGGCTGAGAGCCATTTTCAGGCTGCCCACAGCCCCTTCAGGGTTCGTGCACTGGGGGGTGGGAGGGCTGGTGAGTGCAGGCGTCAACGTTTCCCACTGGAGGGCCCACAATTGCACATGCCTGGTGGGCCCACACCGCTGAGGGGACACACCTGGCGCAAAGTTGGGTGGCAAGCCAGGGGCGGACACTGGTGCAGAATCCCTTGGTGGGCCCTGCTGCTGAACAAACACACCCAGGGTGGAGCCGGGCAATGAACTGGCTTCAGATTCTCCGCACTGTGCTGCAGACGCTCCCGCACGCCCTGTGGAGGCCCCTGGGGGGCGGATGAAGGTAGCAGACCCTGGACGGGTGTTCCTGGACACCCTGTGGAGGCCCCCAGAGCAGAGCCAGGCAGTGGACCCAGGACAGGCGTTCCTGGATGTCCCGCAGAGGCCCCCGGGGGGGCAAAGCCAGGCAGCAGACCCAGGACGGCTGCTCCTGCACACCCTGCAGAGGCCCCGTGCTCCTGCATGCCCCGGGGAGGCCTCCAGGGGATGGAGCCAGGCAGTGGACCCAGGACAGCTGCTCCTGGACGCCCCGAGAAGGCCCCAGGCCAGACCCCCCCTCCCACTGAGCTGACACACCTGGCACAGCTATGCTGGCTGGCCGCAGAGGCTCCCAGTGCAGAGCCGCCCTGCCAGCCTCCATCTTGGCTGGGTTAATTTGCATGCAGCCGCTCTGATTGGCTGGTGGGCGTGGCCGTGAGCAGAGGCTCAGCCAGCCTAGGCAGGCAGTTGTAACAGAAGCCTTTGGTTTGCTCTAGCTCCATGGCTGTTGGCCTCCATCTTGGCTGGGTTAATTTGCATACAGCCGCTCTGATTGGCTGGTGGGTGTGGCCGTGAGCAGAGGCTCAGCCAACCTAGGCAGGCAGTTGCAACAGAAGCCTTTGGTTTGCTCTAGCTCCATGGCTGTTGGCCTCTATCTTGGCTGGGTTAATTTGCATACAGCCGCTCTGATTGGCTGGTGGTAACGGTCAATTTGCATGTTTCTCTTTTATTATATTAGATTTTTTGTAGGCTGTCTCTATGCCAAGGGTCAGCCTGAAGTGCTACTAACACGTTAGGGTTTAAATTCTCCTATATTTTCAGCTGTTTCCCAACTGGAACTGTGACTATTTAAATATCTAGATTGTAAATTGTTCTAATTATTATCGTTCTAATTTATTTGATGTATTTCATTGTCAAAATGTTGATGTTTTGTATACCCGAGTGTCTTAAGTGCCCATTATAAACTCAGATAATGGTTGCACGAAGATCAGAGATGATCAGCTAAGCAGTCCCTTCCAAAAGACCACTCATCATAACCACAATCCCACTGAAATACAATTCTGGGTAAGGACTATGCCTAAAACATACTTCTAACCTTCTTTTTGCTCAAAGGTGGAAATCGTCCCTATGCCTATGACTTCTGTTCAGATATCACCTCTCCCCCAACCCCCATCACTACGTTAGGCATGACACACCAAAATGAGTCTTACTGATGACTAAGAAACCAAATATTCTGGATAACTCTGTACCAAAATGCTTAATCATTGATGCTTTCTTTGGAAAGATCTCAATGAAAACAGGGAGATGTGAATGGAAATTGCCACAATAGAGTCACTTATGTCCAAGAAACTAAAATGGAGCTGAAAGATCACGAAGAGGTTGCTTACTGCTTGTTCCACTGTGAACTTTTGAACCAGCTGTGAGACCACATCCTGAACATTACTTCTTCCTCACCATGGCAACCAGCCCATCAGCGTTCTTCATCTTGAAAGGAGCCACCAGAATCCTTCATTTGCATAGAAGACCTTAATGAAGGTTGAACTCTTGGACTTCCACGTTTGCCTGAGGGACACCTCCTGGAGCTCGCTTACCTCAGAGTCTCATGAACATGACCTGAGTAATTCCTTTTGAATTAGTCATCACACTGCATTAGATAATTAACAGGAAAAGTTTACTTTGTTACAAACTCTGTGGGTTTTGCTTTTATAAACTCTACCTTTCTTTGTTCTCTTTGATGTGTAGTTTGAGTTGTTACTTGATGCTGGGTCTACTGGATTTGAATTTTTTAAGATTCTAAATAGACTGTTAATCTGTCTTACAGCCTCAGATAGTTATTTGGTCAACATCTTGGACCAAAAGTCTGCTAATTGAATAGAAAGGCACATCTTAGCTCTACAGGTTAAGCTTTATGGTATTTCACAGGTCCCATAGTCTCTGTTTATTTTCCTTCAAACTTTTTTCTTTCTGTTCTTCATATTTAATTTTCATTGTCCTATTTTCAAGTTCACTGATACTTTCTTCTGCCTTCACATCTGACTTTGAATCCCTGTAATGGATTTCCACCACCCCTCCCCATTCCAGTTAATGTACTTTCTAGTTCCAGAATTTTAAAAAGATTTTGTCTTTATTGATATTTCCAATTTGTTCTCACATCATTAATTTGAGTTTCTCCTCATTTTCCTTTAGTTATTTGAACATCTTTAAGATAATTGTTTTAAAATATTTGTCTAGGAATGTAATATCTTAATCAATTAAAAAAATCTTTGTCTAGGAGGCCTGCTATTAGTTCTTTTCAGGGACAGTTTTTGTTTATTTTATTTTTTTAAATGGGCCCTAGTTTCTTTTTTTCTTTGCCTTGTGTTTTTTTGTTGCACATTGGATATTTGAATTTAATAATATGATAATCATGGAAGTCAGATTCTTCTCCTCCCCCAAGTTTGGCTGTTTTTGTTATTGTTTTTGTTTTTTGTAGGCTGTCTCTATGCCAAGGGTCAGCCTGACGTATAAACTTAAGGTCTTCTCAGGTCTTTTCTGAGCCCTTCTTTGGGTATGCATGATTACTTTCTAATTTTTCTCATTTATGCAGTTGTATTGTTTTGTGTTTCGATGTAAGAACATCCAAACCTGTAGAGAATTTTTATGAGTTTATCTGAGCCAAACTGATGACATGCTGGGGAGAAAGCTCTCAAATGCTCCAGAAAATAACAGTTTTGCAGCTTCTTTTATGCATTTTATGTTAAGGAGGGAACATAAAGATTACTTGGAGGTGGGAGAAAAAAAAGTTGGGGATTAGATTACAGGATAGTTAACAAGATTATGTGCTCTCTTGAAGCTTGTTTCAAAGTGTATTAACCTAGATGCACAGAAACAATGGACAGGGCTTGGCTTGCTTAAGGCAAAGATAAACCTTTTACTCAAATGTTATCTGTCTGGGAACTGATTACTCACCAAGACCTGCCCAGTTAGGATTTATGATCAGAGCACCCTGTGAGCTTACTTTTCAGAGAATCTCCCTTTTTGTTCATATTTTAGAAGTTTTTCTCTCTAATATCTGGCTTCTAAAAAAAGGGGAAATTAAAGGTGGGGGAGAATGCGGGCCCTTTAAAGACCCTTGAAGTCACTTCTGGAAGGAGAGGGCTTGCAACAGTAGGTGGAGGTTCAACAACAATGGCTGCTGTCTCCTTATCTGCACCTCTGTGATCAGAAGTAGAGTTAATGAGCGGAACATAGATTTTCTATGTTTAGAAGATAGGGTACTTTTTGCCTATCCTGGCTACTGCCAGCTGTGTGCAAGCTGCTGGAGGGATATGTGCATAGTTGCCTGCTGTGAAAGGGGATGGGGAATGGATAGCAGCTACCTTCTGAGAGCTGAAATTGATTGAAATTAACTGCAATTTACTATCCAGTTTTCTTTCCCTGGAAGGTGCAAGCTTTCAACAAACTCCCAGTTCCAAAATAGTGACATCAGAGAGATTCTGCCAATACAGTTGTTGTCTGAGTTTGGAGACAGATTTCTAGCGTTTCCTACTCTTCCATCTTCCACAAATTATCTATCAGTGGATGAAATTTTATATGTTTAATGATATGTGTTGTGTCGTGTTAGTCAGGGTTCTTCAGAGAAACAGACCAATAGGGATATGTATATAAAGAGACGTGACGTATAAGGAACTGACTCCTGCGATTATGAAGGTTGACAACTTTTAAGAGCTGCAGGGTGAGTTGGCAAAGCTGGAGAGGCCCATTAGAGCCAATGGGGAGTATAGTTCTAGACTGAAGGCTAATGGGCCCAAGACTTCAGAAAAGCTAATATTTCAATTTGAGTTCAAAGGCATGGAAAGCCAATGCACCAATTCATCAGGCAGAAGATCATCAGGCAGAAGAACTCTCTGTTATTCAGGGGAGAGTCAGACTTTTTTGTTCTATTAGGCTTTCAACTGATTAGATGAGGCCCACCCACATTATGGAGGGCAATCTGCTTCACTGTGACTACCAAGTTAAATGTGAATCTCACCCCCAAACACTCACAGAAACACTGGATAATGTTTGACGAATATTTGGGCATCCCACAACCCAGTCAAGATGAGACATAACATTAACCATCATGCTTCTGATACAGAAATTACATCTGGAAATAACTGGTTGTTATGGTCCCTCTAGGGATAAAAACCTGATGACTGCACCTTCTCAGTGTGACAGTCACATACATGTTGAATAGGCCGAGTACACTATGACCCCAATCCTAGATAAAAAAAAGGAACTTTATGATTTTGATGATGATGATGAAGTGCAAGTTACTTAAATGCTTGACAGTTGTATTTATGGAGCAAACCATTTCCTTTCATGCTGTTTTATAGGCAAGAGGGAAAAATCTGCAAATGTATTTTGGATAACATACAAATTTGTCAGGGTCTTGAGTTACTCCGTACCCAAAGTGCAGGAGTACCTTGTGTTAAGATGCAATATTCACACTTCGTACAAGCAGGACTCGGGAAGTTACAAAATATCTGGACAACAGGCCTTTTATAAAGATGTTCATACTGGGTTCATGAGTATATCAGAGTTTCCCCAGGGAACAGTTTTGTGGATGAGGCTGATTCAGAGGCATCCTTTGACACAGTGAAAAGTTTGTAAGCTTAGGAATCTCCTGTTGCAGGAGTGTGCGACAGCAAAATCGAGAGCGACCAGCATCTCGTGCTCTTACCACTTTATTTAAAACTCAAGCACATTTGTCAGTGCCAGACCAGGGAGCAAAGACCTGGACCTGGGAGGGGAGATGTGAGCAGAAACATTAACCAAATTCAATTTGTGTCAAGTTTTGCATCTGAAGTGCAAACCCTCTGGGAGCTTTGTCATGGGACATTCTGGTCAATTACGGGCCAGGTGCTCGTGACAGTAGTCCTTAAGCAACTCAACCGCTTCCCCTTTCCCTCTAATCCAGTCCGTGGAGTCGTATGTTATGGTGAGGAGCATATTTCGAGATTGGCTAATTTCTCCCTTCTTACTCAGAATTGCAGGGCTTCTTAGGTCTGGCTCGTGGGCCACATCTCACCAAGGTAGAGCCACCTTCAAAATGCCGTGAGTGCACACTTTTGAGGACGTTTCTGATTGATCTCAGCCACACACATGTCATTGGTGGAAGTGGTTTCATTCTTTCTTCTACAACAGAGGTTTAAAAATGTTGATGGTTTACTTGTTTAATTTATTCTCTTCATTTAACAAATACCGTATTTATTGGTAGTTAGGCACTGTGGCAGGTATGGGAGATAAAACATGATGAGAAACAGGCAAGGACCGGGTATTTATGAGGGTATATCTTAGTGATCTTATTAGTAATATTAATAATAATGTAATTATTACTTAGATCTTTTACATTATATCATTTATCAGCAGAAAGAGAAAAATAACAAAAGAAATGAAATTAAAGATTTCCCCTCTGCTATCCTATTTTGACTTCTATTAAAAATTTCTTTCTGCCCAGCTGGCATGGCTCAGTGGCTGAGTGTCAATCTATGAACCAGGAGGTCATAGTTCGATTCCCAGTCAGGGCACATGCTCAGGTTGTGGGCTCAATCCCCAGTGTGGGGAGTGCAGGAGGTAGCCAGTCAATGATTCTCTCATCATAAATGTTTCTATCTCTCTCTCCTGCTCCCTTCCTTTCTGAAATCAATAAAAATATATTTTAAAAATTCCTTTTATATCATTTTTCTGTGTCTATGATTTTTGCCTTAGTTTTAATCATGGTGTACACTTTCCTCTTCATTTTATAAAAACAGAGGGAAATATTTCTATGTATACAATTCATATGATTATATATAAAGGAAAAAAGAAACACTGAAACCATTGACAGGGTTTTAAAATTTATTTTTACAAGTTAAATTATACTTTTTATAATATTTTATGCTAGCCTACTGAATTCTAAAGTGTGGGATCAGCATCAAAATGACCATAATCTCTTATAATATAGAAATAATTATTTTTGCCCAATCTTGTGAGAGATCCATTGTCGTCAATATTCCTTTCCTGACCAACCACAGGTGACTGTCTTATTTTAAAAATAAGTATAGACTTACTGGAAGAAAAGTCTGTGCCATTTTACCTCTCTTGGTTTGATTTTCCAAAGAATTATGGGTGGGAGGTGGGGTGGGGGCTGGTATTCCTCCTGGGAGTCTTCATATGGCTGTCATGGGAATGTCTCTAATGAAGGACAAGTAGGATCTAATGCAGAGCAGGATCCAGTAGAGCAGTTAAGTCAAGTCTTGCATGCCTCTTCTGGATTTCAATTATTCTGAGCAGTCTAGGAGATGCTGAATTACCAGCAGCTGCTTACTTGCCCACTTTCTTGTCTGCTACAGCAGCCAGCAGCTGTTCTCTCTTTCTTATTCCATATCCAGATGCAAATTGCTGTTCTCTCTTTCTTTACAATTGCCAGCAGTGGCTCATTTTGCCCCAAGCACATGGACACCTGCAGCAATATTTTTCAGTTGTGGAGAAATACTGGACAGATTCAGGAAGTCTGAGTAGATGAAGGAAAAGAGGGCATGAAAGGTGGTTAGATACAGAAGGAGCCTGTGTTGCCGAGCTGGAAGTTGGACAGGATGCTTCTAGTTGTTTCCATAGGCTGCATAAGTCAGTGACAACAGATACTCATACTTCTTTGTTGTTATGACATTCACCTTGGAAAGCAGGGCATCATCACTCACGTATACGTCCCAGGGATCTGAATGCCAAAGAAGAACTTATGATGGTGCTGTAAGGGCTTGGTCTTTATTCATTTATTTAGGAAACTAGGGACCCAGTGCACAAAAATTTGTGCACTCGGGAGGTCCCTCAGCCCAGCCTGTGCCCTCTCTCAGTCTGGGACCCCTCTGGGGATGTCCACCTGCTGACGTGCCTGGTCAGCCTGGGTGAGGGGCTGATGGCTGTTTTCAGGCTGCCCACAGCCCCTTTAGGTTTTGGGTCCTTACTGGGGTGCCTGGGCAACCTGGGTGAGGAGCTGAGGGGCGTTTTCAGGCTGCCCACAGCCCCTTCATGTTTTGGGTCCCTATTAGTGTGCCTGGGAAGCCTGGGTGAGGAGCTGAGGGGTGTTTTCAGGCTGCCCACAGTCCCTTCAGGTTTTGGGCCCCTACTGAGGTACCTGACCAGCCTGGGCGAGGGGCTGATGGCTGTTTGCAGGCTGGCCAAGCCTCCCAGTGGGATCCCTCACTCCATTGGGGTGTGGCCAGCCTGGGTGCAGGGCTGAGGGCTGTTTTCAGGCTTTTAAGCTGCCCACAGTCCCTTCAGGTTTTGGGTCCCTACTGAGGTACCTGGGCAGCCTGGGTGAGGGGCTGATGGCTGTTTCAGGCTGTCCACAGCTCCCATTGACTCAATGTCCCAGCAAGGCTGGCTGGAAGCAGGTTTCTGGGGTTTATTTATCTTCCATAATTGATACACTGTTCCTTTAAGCTGAGGCCTAGGCAGGTAACGGAGCCTCCTGTTGGCTTCAGCTCCGTGGCTTCTATAATGGAAAGAATGTTGCCTTAGTAGACTCTAGGCAGGCAGTTTCCTCCATCGCTGGTGCAACAGAAGCCTGCTGTTTGCTTCAGCTCTGAAGCTTCTATAATTGCAACTATGTTGCAACAATGTTGCCTGGAGCCGGGAGAAGCCCAGCCTGCCGGCAGACAGTTTACTTCTGGTGCAACGGAAGCCTCCTGCTTACTCTAGCTCTGTGACTGCCAGCCTCCATCTTGGCTAGGTTAATTTGCATACAGCTGCTCTGATTGGCTGGTGGGCGTGGCTTAGGCGTCCCTTAGAAATGGTCAATTTTAATATTACTCTTTTATTAGATTGGATATTTATGGTCATTTACTATATGTCAAGCACAGTTCCAGACACAGAGTAGGTGCAAAGTAAGTGAGCATACATTTAAGAACATGTATATTGATAAGTATAATTGTATATATTTAAGTATATACTTATCAATCTAGCTTATTAATGTAGTCTCTTAATAATATACAAAGATAACATTTTAAATTAATTTTCTCGTTGAATTCAGCATTCTCCTTTTTCCGCCACCCTTGGGATTGGGGAATTGCTTGGTCAAGAAATATTCCTGATTCTCATGTCTCTTTCTCTCTCTCTCTCTCTTTTTTTTTTTTTTTTTTTTTTTTTTTTTTTTTTTTTTTTTTTTTTTTTTTTTTTTTTTTTGTAGAGACTAGGGTGAGGAAGGTAGAATGGGGGAAGAAGGGAATTCACGTGTATTGTTTGTTTATAGTATCTCCGGTATTGTTCATATGTTATCTCATTTCATCTTCACCAGAAACTTAGGAGCTCAGCATTGCTATTCCCATCTAGCTGACGGGGAAGCTAACACTGGAAGCGTGAAGCTACCTGCTTAGCTCAGGCCACACAACACAGGAATGACAGCCAGCACTGAGGGCAGACTCTTCCACTCAACGGCTAAGCTCTTCACTAATGCCACCTGTTCCTTACATACTTTTCCCTCTGCTACTCAAAGAATATTAATGTCATCATTAGAGAACGCTAATAGTGACAATTGGATTTAAGACCGTGATTGTAGACATAGCATATAATTGCTCCAGGGTTTCATCTCCAAGTAGAAATTGGCCTAAACCTCACCATCTTAAGCTGCAGGGCACTGCCATCAGGGTGAAATCAAAGATGAAATACTGAGGGCTCATAGGTAAAACTGTTATCACAAAAATAACTTGCACACCTCCAGGCTATTCTCTGTAGATAATGGTTTTAAAAGAGTATTTGACCAAAGTATGGAAAGATGTGCACCTTCATTCTGCACCGTGACTCCATCCCTAGCACCCAAACAACGTTAGTGATTTTTCTTGGGGATACTGAGTGAAAAAGAACTGACTGAGGCTCTAAAAAAAACCTTCTGATGGTTTAGGGAGCCATTTTTAAAAAGCTGCTCATTCTTGTAAAAATTTCCTGAATTTTCATGGCCGGTTTTGTGGCTGGCCAAGACTCAGCCTCCGTTAGGATTCTGCCAAATTGAGTACCAACAGCCCATTTGGCCTGGAAGGAAAAGAAATGAGAAACAACTGACGTTTGTATACTTGAAATTATGAACAGTTTCTCTAACAAAGAGACCAAACACTTTCGTCTTGTTTTACAGTAAACATACACATTGAACAATCTGGTTGGTTAGCAGCTGGCTGTGCATATGTAGGGCATATGTGAACACATATGGATGCATACAACTCACATATGTTCACTTAAAAGGGCACTGTCAAGTCATTTTATGACATTTTTTGTTCTCTGGGCTCCATTGTTTATAAAATCTTCTTAGAAGCTTAAAAATACAATTTCTTTCCCTACTGATTTTTGTTCTTTTTCTTTTTTAACAAGTATTTTGAATGACACTGAAATAAAAGGGTCTGGTTTTATTTAATACCAAATCCTACTTAAATGTTCACAATAATAGATACATCATCCGATTAGAAACAAAGCACTAAGAGCGAGACAGTTCTTATGAAGAGAAAAATTGCCATCTTCCCTGAGAGGAGACATTCCAGAGTGGCTCAGAGCACTCACAAGATTACCTGGTATTCCAGTGCTTTTAGTTGGTGCTAACTATCACATAGAGGTATCGGTGGCTGTGATAAATCCTATTTTTCTACTTTCCAATATATTCTAGCACTATTCTTCTAGCTTCTTTACTAAGCCAGAATCCTCTTAAAATATCCTTGTTTGGCGGGGGGTGGGAAGAAAGAAATCAACAGGGCCAAAATAAACCTGGAGAGGTACTCAAAATCCCAACTGGTTGGGAGAGCAAAAAGTAAAAGGTACAAATATATACTGCTAGTGGAGATGTGAGGAAATGGGCACTTTTATTGATTACTGGTGAAAATGGGAATTTTAAAGAGGGTTTTGGAAGTAAATATTTATTAAAATTAAAAACATATACTTGCCCTTTAATCTGTCATTTTTCTCTAGGAAATCTAAGTCATGGAAACAGAAGCACTAGTATAATGGATATAGACAGGATTTCTACAGTAATATTAAATATCGGGTTAAAACTAAAAAACAAATAAACAAAAAAACCGAAAACAAAAAACAAGTGAACACACTTCAATGTATATACCATGGAATATTATATAGACTCTCCAAAGAGAAAATTGGAGCAATACCAGTTGCTCAGAAGGATTACCACCAGATATTGTTGAGGGAGAAAAGCAAGTTGTATAGAAGAGAAATTATATGATCCCATTTTATAAACCATTGATCAAAAACACTTATACGTTTATTTCTCTATAATTTATACATACACACATTTGTATAAGATTATATGATGGAAACCAATTTTGATGGATACATACTACGTTGTTAAAATGGATTATCTGGAAGGGGATGGGCGGTGAGCAAGATAAAAAGAAAAAGACTAACCTAAGAAAAAACCTGGTATGAAAGATATGGTCACATTTATGTAAAATGATGTATATATATACATGCAAAGAAAATTTTGAACTAAACGATATTAAAAGATTTTCATCTTCTGGTTTTCAGTATCTTCATAGATTGAGATAAAGGAGGGTGTGAAATTTCTAGAAGAACTTAGATAACCGTGGAAAAAAATTGAACTTGAAGGTTGGCTGACGACCTTTGAGTCTAAGATTTCCAGTGTAAGATCAAGGGCAGGATGCATTCAATCATTTTAGGGTACTGGTGCCACCAAGTGGTGCCTGGAGCAATTGTTGGTGGCATTTTCTTAGGACCTTCATTTCTCCTTGGGATGAAGCACACGCCTGTGATTTTAGCACGCATGACTAGGAAGCATGAAAATGGACAGGGAGCAAACAGCTTTTGCCCTACAACCTGAGCTCCCCCTACTTTCTCCTACTGGAGGCTTCTCTGCTATGCCTGATCTTTACCTGCCAAAGTCCCTTGAGATGTGCTCATTATTTTCCACCTGCCTAGGCTCATTTTATAACCTGTCTGACTTCTTTAACTGCTCAGTCTCTTATATGGGTTTTCTCTTTTTATTGTCATCATCCTAGCTTGGCCTCTTGTTATTTTTTTCCCCCTGAGTCACAAGAACATTTTCATGGGCTTTTCTCTCTCTCTTTCTCCTCCAGTCCAGCCAAAACCCACCTCTATGCCAAGCTTCCTGAAGTTCTGGTCATTTAACAATACTACTCATTGTTTGCCCACCAGCAAACGCTGACTTCAAAGCACAGGCTTTTACTAGGATGAACATATGTCTCAGTTTTCCTGGGATGGCCCCAAGTTACTTCTGTTGTCCCAGTGTAACTATTGTGACTTAATTCACTTTCAAAAGCGCTCTGCTTCAGATTACATCATACATTACTAGAGGCCCAGTGTACAAAATTCATGCACAGGGGGAGGAGGTCCCTCAGCCTGGCCTGTGCCCTCTCACAGTCCAGGACCCCTTAGGGGGATGTCTGCCTGCTGGCTTAGGCCCGATCCCCCCAGGGTTCAAGCCTAAGCTGGAAGTCAGAAATCCCTCTCACAGTCTGGGGCTCTCGCAGTCTGAGACCCCTTGCTCCTAACTGCCCGCCTGCAGTGGTGGTGGGTGGTGTCTGTCCCCTGATGGTCAGTGCATGTCACAGAGATCAGTCATTCCTCTGTTTGGTCTATTTGCATATCAGGGTTTTAAAATATATATATTTTTTATTGATTTTTCACAGAGAGGAAGAGAGAGGGATAGAGAGTAAGAAACATAGATGAGAGGATGTGCCTGCAACCAAGGCACATGTCCCCAACCGGAATTGAACCTGGGACCCTCCAATCCACAGGCTGACACTCTATCCACCGAGCCAAACTGGTTAGGGCCATATTAGGGTTTTATTATATAGGATATGGACACTCCAGCTCATAGCCATTTGGTTCTCCTGCCTCTAATACAAACAATAAATAAACTAACAGAAGAATGTGTAAAGTTCTTGGAGGATGGAGACATTGGGTCTGGGTAGAGATTATATCTTTGAACAATCAAAAGCTAAATATAAATTATTTGGGATTTATTACCCTATTTAAATTTTTCCTCTGCTATTTAAATGATGAGCTTTTTGTTCAAACTCTGGTAAGAAGTTATCTCTTGGTAGTTTTTATGTACCTCTTTTTGTTTTTCATAGACAAGATTAGTCTTATTTGGGCCCTGATGAATATCACACACACTACCCAATTTGAAGAATATTCAACTAAGTAATAATACAGAATTCTAAAAATTTTGGGGAGGTATAAACATTTATACTGTGAGTTCCTTCAGCAGAAAAGGTCAGATATTATTTATTCAGCCGTTCAGACAGTACACATGCATAAAATACCGGTGAGTAAAATTTAGAGCAGTCTCTTCCAGTTTGTAGTAGTGAAATTTGGGTTCTGCATTCTGGTTTAAGAAATTTTCTGTTTCTGCTTGCCACATTTTGGTAGTATGAGCAGGTTGAATACATGCTATTTAAGGAAGTGCTTTGTCCTTAGCTCTTCTTTAGTAGGAATGTACTGTGAGTGTTTCCTGCAGTAGAATAGAATTTGAGCCTGTCCACCCATTTTCTCTTACCCAGTCCTTTTCACAACCAACTAAATGCATTTCCAGACAGCTATAGTTTGTTTTCTTGAAAAGGATTTGATGTGAGACTACACCTGTGTAGACTTGGAGCTATAACCTCATCAACACCAGGTGCTCCCCGAGTGACTTATTAGTCATTTAATGCCTGCATACTTCAGATCATCATGTGCACTTTTTTCTTTGGCCTAGACTTGAGTCCAGGAAGTTGGAGATCAATGTAAGCTACTCTTTAACTAGTTGAAAGTTATTCATTCACTGTCACCCATTTAGCTCCTAAGTGTCTGCCAGGTGCTGAGGGTACAATGAAGGACTTCCTGGAGGGGTGTTTCCCAGCAGACATGCATCCACATCCTCACATGCAAACACCTGCACAGACACATGTGCACCCAGAGCAACTTGGGCTTGTTCTGTTAATGGGCAATGAGTAACCGGCTCTCTTCATCTGCTTTTCTTTTAAAAAATTATTTCTTGATTTCAGAGAGGAAGGGAGAGGGAGAGAGAAATACAAACATGAATGATGAGAGAGAATCATTGATCGACTGCCTCTTGCACGCCCCACACTGTGGATCGAGCCCGCAACTTGGGCATGTGCCCCGACCGGGAATCGAACCATGACCTCCTGGTTCATAGGCTGACACTCAACCCCTGAGCCACGCCGGCTGGGTTTTTCTTTTCTAATGTAACTTATTTTATGCTGCTTTTTCCTGATTACACTGACGTCATCAGAAGCAGGATCAGGCTTTCGACGTGATGGCACATCTACAGACATTTGGCATCCTGTCATCTGTCAGCTTTTCATTACATATTTCTCCTTTTTCTTCCAGGGTGTATTTAATGTTTTTGCATAATTTAAATACAAGGGCAAGATGTTTATGCCTCGTGTTTGTCAAGATATGTCAGACTGTGAGTTGTTTCAGGTCAGAGGCTGTGTGTTACTTCCTGTGCAGACTCTGTATCTGACTGCCCGGATCTGAATCCTAGCTCGGCCACACAGCTTGGTGACCTTGAAGAAACGATGTAACAGTTCTGTGCCTCCTGTTACTTATGTGCAGTGTGGGGCTAATAATCTGTCTCCTAGGATTTCCTTTTACTTTATTTTTGACAGCTTTATTAAAATACAGAATTTACCCATTTAAAGTGTACAAGCCAGTGTTTTCTAGCATAGAACTGTGCAACCACCTCTACAATCTTTTTTCCCTTGTTTTTTCCCCTTCCTCCCTTTCTCCCCCCACCCCGACCTCCATACCTTCCTATCCCCCACCGTCTAGTGTTGAATATCTTTATTATAAAAGAAATCCTGATCACATAAGTAATCACTCCCAATCCAGCTCACAGGCTTTTGTGAGGATTAAATGAATTAATATATGAAAAGCACTCAGAATATTGTCTGGCACCTAGTAAGTGCTGTATAAGTGATTGCTGATACTATCATTCATGTTATTATGATCAGTATCATTACAGTTATCTTTGAACTCTCCGTCAATACAGCGCCCAGTAATTACTAGGAACTTTCTGAATAAACAAAACAGTGAAAGAGAGCGGAAGACACTATTATTTCTTCAACATTCTAACTAATGGTGCGAGAAATGCCCTATATTATGTAGTATGCAGACATAATCTAAGGCACCTGAGGATCTGTGTTAGAGCACAATACTTTAGTGAAGAAACACATTTTAAGATGAACTTTTATTAAGGGCTTTATATGATGGTATTGTCCTATGACCCAAGAAAAGTTCGTCTCAAGTCCTGAATGCTGAGAAGTAGACTTGTGACCTAGAAAGAGTCAGACTCTGAGCCTCTGTGTGGTTACCTGTGAAATGAAATTGGATTCACTTCTACACTTACTCTTCTTTCTAACATCCTGCAATATTGCCCACCAATAAATGTCATGAGAATTTGTCATTTACACATTGTAACCTGGACATGAGACCATATGACACTCATTTCATGACCTTATTTGTGAGGTTGCAGAGTGTTTTGTGTTCCCGGAGAGGACGTGAGCATGGGTTGTCTCCGTCCTTGGGCCCCTCTCTGCCTATAGGATAAAGTCCAGACTCCTTGGCAGAACATGCAAGACTCTTGTGAGTCTCTTTTTCCCTGAGGAAAGTTCACCCTCAGTTCCCCCTGGACCTATACAATTGATGTTAGTTAGGGAATTGCCCAAATCACAGTGGCTGCAGGCCATCAGGACTGCTATGCATGAAGCCCTCCGCTTCCCTGACCACGATAGGCAAATTCTCTCCTGGGATTTTTCAATTTTTAGTAAAGAGAAGGAATGATAGGAAGTAGTGGAGGAGCTTTGTTTCAGACACATTGTGTAGATTGCATTCCTGACTCCTGTTGTAGAGTAAGGCACTCTAAAAAGATTGTCCAGCTCTAGCTGCCTTGGCTCAGTGGATAGAGTATCAGCCTGCGGACTGAAGGGTCCCAGGTTCGATTCTGACCAAGGGCACATGCCTGGGTTGCGGGCTTGATCCCCAGTAGGGGGATTCTCTCTCATCATTGATGTTTCTATCTCTCTCTCCTCTCTTCCTCTCTGAAATCAATAAATAAATATTAAAAAAAAATAAAAAGATTGTCCATTTTCTCCCATTACCTGGGTCTTTTATCTGTCTTGGATTCTTCCAGAGATGTGCTTATTCAGTGTTTTCTTTGTTTCTGAATGTTATCCATATCCTTCCAATAAACTGTCTTCTCCTTTTTGCTGCTGTCTTTGTCTTAAGTTGGCAAAACTTTGTTTTTCCTGACTGAACCAAGTTGCTGACCAAACAAAACTTTCTTAAATTCTTTCAAGATCTGACCTAAGTCCAGTTTGCCAGAACCCATATTCTTACTTAGGTTATATGTATGTGTATGTATCTTATATAATAAAACCCTAATATGCAAATCAACCAAACTGTGGGATGACCAGTCACTATGATGCACACTGACCACCAGGGGGCAGATGCTCAATACAGGAGCTGCCCCCTGGTGGTCAGTGTGCTCTCTCAGGAGGAGTGCCACTCAGCCAGAGGCCGGGTTCACGGCTGGCAAGAGCCGTGGTGGTGGTGGGAGCCTCTTCCACCTCCACTGCAGGTCGTAAGGAGCAAGGGGTCCCAGACTGCAAGAGCCCTGGACTGCAGGAGGGATTTCTGACTGCCTGGGGGGATGGGGCCTAAGCCAGCAGGCGGACATCCCCCAAGGGGTCCTGGACTGCAAGAGGACACAGGCTGGGCTGAGGGACTCCCCCCAGTACATGGATGTCATGCATTGGGCCTCTAGTAGTTTAATAACAGTAATAATTCTTTGTAAGTTTATAAGTGTCAACCATTATGATTAGCATTAGCATTCTAGACATTAATGATAAGTATATTGAGAAAAAATAGTGAAGCTAAAGATTGAGAAACTATAAGGGAGTCAGTTAAATGTATAAAGAGATCAGGATTTATCCACTTAAGAAATCATTATTGAATACTGTAGTATGCAAGGCACTATTCTTTGCCACCCTTCTTCTAGGTGAGGGGAAGCAAACAAGCTGTACCTTCAAAGCTATTTGCTTGCTTTAAATTTTTTTTTAAAAAAATCTCTGTAATGTTATGACCATTTACCTCTTTCTTCTAAAGTCTGAAGGGAGAGAAAAACAATTTGTCCACGGGAGTCTTTTTCTTAGTTATGGTCCCATTGTAGGTTTGTTCCTTTGGTTAGTTCGGTAGGAGTCCTCTCACCTCTCAGTTTAGATGCTGAATGGAGGTTGCACCATCCTTGCTATGCCATATGAGATGAAGCCCATTAAAGGAATGCTTGCACTTGGAAGCTGCACCTAAACGTACTCTCTATGAAGAATATACCTTTTAATTGAAGGCTGGCTCTCTCAGCAACCTCCACACATAACCAGAGAACCTAAGAGTTTGGAAGTTTTATTCTGATTTAAGACATAGATGAATGAGGCATAATGAGGGTTAAAAAAAACACCCTTACAAGGTCAAATAGTTAGTAGATGACAGAGTCACTGCTAGGTCCTCAGTTACCAAAAAAACAAAAACAACAACACCAACAACAAAAAACCTTTAAATTTTTTTAGTGATTGCTTACTGGAAGCAGGAAGGTAAAACCAGGTCTTCAGTGACTGGGGACAGGGAACTGTTTCATAACCTCAGTTTACCAAAAAGCCAATGGCTGAGCTCAGTTCTGACTTTGCAGGGCTTTCAAATGAGATGAGTGTAATGTGGTCTTTTAGGAGAAACCAACATTAATTCAAAGCCTGCTCTGTGCCAGTTCCTGTTCTGAGCCCTCTCATAGATGGTGTGTCACATAACGCTCATAGCAAATCTGTGGGTAAGGATTCCTGGCCATGTTTTACAGATGAAGACACCATGTTTTGGGGAGGTGACACTTGCTTGAGGTCACACTGCTGTTAGATGGCCGAGCTGGAACTCAAATCTGGACCCATCTAACTCTCAAGTTTATCGCACCCCTGGTGTTACCCCTATATTTTAGACAGTTCCAATTTTGGTCTCTCTTTCCAACATTGTTAGTGGCAGTATGGTAATTGATATGTATTTTAAGGAGCTGAATGTTCCACAGAGAATTTCTTGAGCTTTGTTCTTACCACAAAATATTAGTGAAGCAAATAGTAGGAATTCTTGCCAAACTCAAATTGGCATTATTCCCCTTACGTATTTTTCTTGCACATGGTTGATTAACCATTACAACCATTACATTAGTCTTGAATAACCAACGTGTTCTGGTTACAAATGTGGAAAAAAATATAAGCAAAAGAATCTGCTAGGCAGTCAGCTCAGGATATCATTCTACTGAGGATTTCATCATGGGTTATTTTGAAAGAAAATGATACTTCCGAAATTCTCAATTAACTTTGGCTTTCATACTAGACTACAATTGACCTATTAGTTTAATGTTTGCTGCTGTTGACACAGTAAGAATGCCTCCATCATATTTCTGTGCTCGTAAGAATAGTGAAGGTAAAGGTTCTGGTTACCAAACACTTTGAATTGACCCAGGAGCCCAGTGAATGTTATGGAGTGAATGGCAAGGATCCATTTAGCCTCGAATATGAAATTGGCAAAGTTTGGGTACTTCTTCCTTCTTCTTGACCTTCTTCCTCCCCGCCCCTCCGCCCCGCCCCAACCCTTGGATTCCTGGTCAGCCCTAGTCACTCCCTACTGTTTCTGTCTGCTCCAAGCCCCTAAGAGAAATAATTTTATCACACCAATACTGGTGACTTATTGAGCTATCATTTTTGAGAATTATTTGCAATTTTCAAAGGAGGTTAGAGTAAGACAGAATGTACATGGTAGGATTTTACTATCCTCAGTGGCAGGGGCCTCCAAGGCCTGTCAAACCAGTTTTGGGAGCAGGTTTGATGATAAGCTCTGTAAGATGGGAGAAGACTCTGTTCTATCTTCAGGCATTAGCATAACATTGTGTTTCTTGTATCTAGGCTCCTGCTTTTATCTTTCCTCTGGTCTCATGGCGATTCTGTGCTAAAAGCAGAATCAGAGATCAGAGCACCTGCCACCTGGCTTAGGACTTGTTACTCCACTGCTTGTCTTTCTCTGAGTGCCACATGTGAGATGGGTTTCCCCCCCCCCTCTCTGTCTTGGTGTACTCACTTTGTGCATCATCCCTGATTCATGGACACAATCACCACATCACAAAGAGTTATCAGTGCTGAGAATAATTAATCACACAGTCTAACCCAAACAGATTGCTCATCAGAGCCCAGATGAAAAACCTGTATCATTTCCTAACATTTATCTGGAAACTGGGATACTAAGGCCCTTGGGTCAAATTCTGGCCAACACCTGCTTTTGTATACCTAACAGCTAAGAATGGGTTTCACATTTTTAAATAGTTGAAAAAAAAATAACAAGAAGAATATTTTGTAATATGTGAAAATTATATGAAATTCCAGTATCACCAACCGTGAATAAAGTTTCATTGGCACATATGCTCATTCGTCTGCATACCATCTATGGCTGCATTTATACAACAAGGGCAAAGTTCAGCAGCTTCGACAAAGACCTGCAAAGTCTAAAATATTTTTCTTGCCTTTATAGGAAAAGTTTGCCGGATCCTGATTTAGTCACTCATCTGGCATTAACTAGGAGAGCTGCCTGGAAGTCATTGTGAAGCAGCTCCATGCCATTTTCCCTGGTAGGCATTTGCTTTCCCAGGAAGCTCTGCCAGCTTGATTAATTGCATCAGTGGATATTAATACTGGACAATAAAGCTAATATTTGCCTGGGCTGCTGAGATTTCTAGGTTGCCTAGTAACGGCTGTGCCCTGCAAGGGAATAATGAAATAGAAATAGGAGATATAACTCCAAGTTAACATTATTAGTTTTATAATATAATTTTTTCTGCTCTATACATTTCAGTAACTGAGTTTAAAAACCATTATAGGGACAGAACAAAGCAAGACAAACAAACATATTTTCTATCCATTTGGAAAATGTGGACAGATAAAGGCACAGAGAAATTAAACAAACTTCCTAACATCACAGAGCTATTGAATGGGAAAACCAGGTATTCCAGCACCTCATTCCATCATGTTGCTTCTTGTTAATGAAGTTGCCATATGTACGACATTGTGAAGAATACTCTTACAGATTTCAGACTGAGGCTCTTGTATTTGAACTTATTTCCCTGGAAAAGAAATGTAAGGGCATTTAGTTAATTAAATTAAGTCTAATCTCTTCACTGTCTTCATTAGTAGGTAAGAGAGTCTTGAGGGAATTTTTTCCCTCAACTCTTACACTTGAGTGGATGGGATTGTTATTAGATGAAGCTTGAAGTTAGTACCGATATACTATGGCCCCTAGATTCTCATCCCTAATCAGTGGATAACAGATACATTAATGCTCTATACAGATTTTCCCCCCCAGAGACAAGACTCTCTTACAATATAGGATGTGCCTAGGTATGATATACATATGATCAAGGCCGTCTGGTACATGTATTTTGTTACCAGTGTTTTGACAGTGTGAATTAGAGTTAATGGCTTTTGACACTAGAGTTTTTGCACACTCAGGTTTTTTATAACTATAACCATACCTCTGAAAGGTGATGAGTTTCTAGTCTTCTCAATATGCTACCCCCAAAAAAGAGGCATGCATTTGTAAAGTTGCATGCTGGGCCATTCCAAAGAAGCTGTATTGCCTTAGAGAACAACGCAAAACTTAGGACTTTCCCCATAGTTCTTTATACGTGGAGGTCCACAGGAAAGAAAGAGGACCAGATGTGTGAAATTAAAGAGAATGAAAGGAGTTAAAGCCATACATCCAAACTGTGTGTAAATTTAGTGCCAGCCTTTCCTTTCATTGATTTCTGGGATTCAGTCTTGACAGTTCTACTATGATGATAGAATTCTATGCAGTGTGAATGAACATATGATTAGTTTATTAAAGCAGAATGTACTTATGCTCATTTTAATAGCTAAAATGCTTTCTTCAATTTGTAGAGAATAATTTGTTGAATTGTAACCAGTTTGAAACATGGTGTAGGGATGTTAGGTTATTAGCATAATGGCAGGACGGGGAGAGGGGAGTGCTCTACCCCTTCCGTCTTGGAGACTACCTACTCCTTCCTTGGCCAAATGATGTCATGATAGATAACATGTGTTAAGATTCAACACAATATTTCATATCCTGAAGACAGCAAGGCCAACAATATTTCCTGCCTCTGCTTGACTTCTATCCCAGGGTAATTGATTTATGCAAATGATAATACAACTATTATGTTGATTAGTCATGCCCCCTCAAAAATGACTAGGACAAACATTTATAAAGCATTTTTTCACCTCCTTCTCTTCCTCTCTTCCTCCCTCCCTTCCTTCTTTCCTTCCTTCCCTGCTTTTTAACTGTTAATAGTGTGTATGTTCTTCCTGTAAAATGTACACTAATGTTGTTCATTTACTCTTATACTCACCTGAGAGAAACAATTAACTTTGAACATAGAGACAGGTGGCTGAGCAGATTTTTTGCAGATCTGGTTAATCAAGTCTAGACTGGAAACGGAACAAAAAAGGAATACACAATAGTATTAATGTGATAGGAGAGACCTGCATCACAGCTGTTCTCACTAAGCTCATTGAAGATATTTTGAATGGAACAAACCATTTACTTTGAGGAAACTGAAACACATGATGTCTCCTAAAATGGGAGGAGAAGTTCAAGTCTCCAAAAGTCACACAAGTGAGGAGATTTTTAAATGTGTATGCTTCCCTTGGGTGTGATAGCCTCATCTTTGGAATACTCTGCATAGTTGTGAATGCGGAACTGTTTTATATTTTAAAGTCTGTTGTTTAGGTGGAATAAGTGTGCAAAAGCATTGTGTGTGTGTGTGTGTGTGTGTGTGTGTTTAAGTTTCTAGCAAGATAAGCTTCTCTGAGAGAAGAAACAGTCTGTTAAACAGACAGAGCTCTCTGGCGATGACGTGGAGCATGGACATACATATTCTTATTTTTTAATTTGGAGTGTACAGTAAGATAGCCTATAAGGAAAATACACTTTTATATGATTTTAAAAAGAAGTGAATTATCCTTTTCTAACTCCTGAGGGCATGGTTTATTATTAAAATGGCCCTGTGCTATGCCACTCTTTCTGTCTGCTTCCACTAAAATAAACAAACAAGGGCCTTTCAACATGCAAAGAATAAGATGTGAGGAAAGTAAAAACCGCTATTAAACAGGTAATGAACATTTATCATGAAACTCTTCTTTGGAGAAGAATAGCCTAAGGACAGTTTTCATGTTGATTCTACTTCAAAAACATCTCAAGGTCAGAATACTTTTGTGAGGCAAATTTTCCATAGGAAACAGAGTATTGTTTCCTGGTTCATGATGAGAAAGGATTGTCCTTTGAACATGGCAAGGTAGGGCAACTCCGGATTAGCATGCCTGCTTTAGCAGGAAAGAAACAAGTCATGGGTGAAATGCCTTTGCCTTTTGAGGACCAGGTACATCTGCATGCAGCACCTACATACGCTTGGTAAACCTTGTGTTATACAACCTAAGTCCTATGAAGGAACAGTTGTTGCATAACCTTATATGTATGTGCAATAAACATATTTGGTCTGTTCCTATACAAAAAACAAACAAACAATGAGCTGGGTTTAATTTATAAGTTCCAGAATTTAAATCCCCTGGGAATTAGGATGTACTTGGTGTGCTTGTACATAATATTATACATATACTAGAGGCCTGGTGCATGAAATTCATGCACTTGCAGGGTGGGCAGGAGCCCTCAGCCCGGCCTGCACCCTCTTGCAGTCTGGGAGCCCCCAGGGGATGTCTGACTGACAAAATCCTTGGCTGTCATCAGTCAGACATTCTTAGCACTGCCACAGAGGAAAAAGAGGCTCCTGCCACCGATGCCGTGCTCACGAGCCACGAGCCTGACTTCTGGCTAAGCAATACACCCCTTGTGGGAGCACACTGAGCACCAGGGGGCAGCTCTTGCATTCAGCGCCTGCCCCCTGGTGGTCAGTGAGCATCATAGCAACCGGTTGTTCAATTGTTCAGTTGATTTGCATATTAGCCTTTTATGCCTGCGGAATTGGGCCAAAACCGGTTTTCTGACATCCCCCAAGGGGTCCCGGATTGCAAGAGGGCACAGGCCAGACTGATGGACCCCACTGGTGCACAATTGGGTCCTGAGAGGGACTGCGGGAGGGTTCCAGGGCATGTTCAGCCTATCTCGCTCAGTCCCGATAGGCTGGACCCCAGCAGCAAGCTAACCTACCAGTTGGAGTGTTTGTGGTCAGTGCATGTCATAGCGACTGGTCGACTGGTCAACTGTCTGCCCCCTGGTGGTCAGTGTACATAATAGGGAGCAGTTGAGTGGCCTTAGCATATCATTAGCATATTACACTTTGATTGGTTGAATGGGTGATTGGTCAACCGGGCACTTAACATATTAGGCTTTTATTATATAAGATTATATAGGATGATTGCCTAAATGGATACTATCAACATTTCTTTTTAATTAATAAAAATATTTACATATCACCATCACCTCTGGGCTATGTACAAAAGAGCAACAGAGAGGGCGAGTACAGTTCTGCATAGAGTTATTCCCAGATACAGTATTCACAGCTTGGTTCCAAAGATGGTTCTATTGCTCCCAAACATTTTCTCCCAAACTCTCAGGCCCAGCAGTCGTAAGCTGTTTAAAGTAGGGTATATCACTTAGCCACTTTGAGCCTCCATTTTCTCTTGCATAAAACAGAGGTAATAACATATAATGCACTATGTTACTGTCAGATTTTTTAAATTCACATGTGCATAGTTTCTGGCATATATATGAACACAAACATGCCCCCCCACACACACACACAGAGCATTATCTTCAAACCCTAAAGAATTCAAAAAGGAGCTTTGTAACAGGAGGGTGTGTTTATATAACTTTGTAGTGGATGTCAGCTCTATTAAAGACTTGAATTGAATGAGCTGTGGGTGAACAGGAGAAGGAATCTATGCCACCTTTCCCAGTGCACCATTGTCCAGGTTTAAGCCTCCTTCCTTTGTCCCTGGACTATGGGGACAAGAGAGGCAGTTGCACCTGCTAATAGGACTGTGGAAGTAGAAAGATTTGGGGTTGTTCTACTTCAGTCATTTCAAACTCCTTAAAGTGGGGCTGATATCATATTTATATTTTAAAGTGGCTATTAGGAGAGAAGCACAAGTCAATGAATGTAAAACACATAAATGAATATAAAGAGCTTAGCACAATATCTGACACATTGTAAATTCTCTACAAATATTAGTTAAACTAGAGGCCCAGTGCATGAAATTTGTGCATGTGTAGGGTCCTAGGCCTGGCCAGCGATCAGAGCTGATCTATGGGGCGACTGGCAGGGCAATTGATGGGGGTGGAAGGGGGCCCTGCTGGAACTGTCTTGGCCAGCCTGGTGCTGCCTGCTTGCCAGCCTAGCCCCACTGCCACCACTGCCTGCTGCTGGTTACCTCACTATGTGGGGTGACCCCGCCTTCACCTGCCTTGGCTGTCTTGGGCCCTACAGGCTGGAGGAAGCTCCTGCATTGAGCATCTGCCCCTTGGTGGTCAGTGCATGCCATAGCCACCTGTCATTCCACCAGGTGTTCCTTCGTTCACTTGATTTGCATATTATGCTTTTATTATATAGGGTGTGTTTGAAATGAAAACAGAAATGACTTATAATAAAAGGCACATCTAAACTAATAAAAGCGAAATATTAAAATTAACCATTTCTCCGAGACAGGGTAAGCCACGCCCACCAGCCAATCAGAGCGGCTGTATGCAAATTAGCCCAGCCAACATGGCGGCCGCCACTCATGGACCTGAGTAAACAGCCCTTTCCATTGCGGCAGGAGCGAAAGTGAAGCTGCGCCCCTCAGCTCAGCTCCAATTAAACTGCCTTTAGCAGTTTTGAAACATTGTAACAATCATAGAATCCTCCGGAGCTGAAGGAAAGAGCAGCTCGGGCCTAACCAGTAAAAGTAACAATTGTTTCATTATAGACACTGCGAGGTGAAGCAGAGGAGGCTTCGTTAGTAGTTAGAAGGCCGCCTTAAAGAAACAGTGTATCAATTATAGAAGATGACCCCAGGCCTTCAAGGAACAGTATCAATTATAGGAGAAAAAACTCCAGAAACCTGCATCCAGCCAGCCTTGCTGGGACGTTGGGTCAATGGGAGCTGTGGGCAGCCTTAAAGCCCCTAACCCAGGCTGGTCAGGCACGCCAACAGGTGGGCGTCCCACGAGGGGTCCCAGACTGCGAGAGGGCACAGGCCGGGCTGAGGGACCTCCCGAGTGCACAGAGCGGCTGCAGGGCGGGACAGCGCAGGACTCAGGACCCGTGAGAGGGAAAGAGGCGGCAGGGTTGGAGGGCACCGGGAAGCGGGTAAGAGGCGGCAGGGTTGGAGGGCACCG
>PVJC01022000.1:0-27732 GCA_004026665.1 Murina feae | reverse complement strand
TCATTGGTAAACCAATCGTTATTTAGTAGCATGCTATTTAGCTTCCAAGTGTTTGAGTTTTTTGAATTGTTTTTGTTGTAGTTTATTTCCAGTTTTATGCCATTCATTGAGATCTGAGAAGATGCTTGACATGATTTCTATCTTCTTGAATTTAGGGAGACTTTGCTTGTGACCCAATATGTGGTCTATTTTTGAAAATATCCCATGTGCACTTGAGAAGATTGTATATTCCGTGGTTTTGAGGTGAAATCTTCTGAAGATGTCAATTAAGCCCATCTGATCTAGTGAGTCATTTAGGATGGCTGTTTCTTTGCCGATTTTTTTCATTCAGGGGATTTATCCAGTGATGTCAGTGGTGTGTTCAAGTCTCCTACTATGAATGTATTGTTATTGATCTCTCCCTTGATATCTTCCAAGAGTTTTTTATGTATCTGGGTGCTCCTGCATTGGGTGCATATATGTTTATCAGGGTTATATCATCTTGTTGTATCGATCCCTTTAGTATTATGAAGTTGCCTTCCTTATCTCTTATTATGGACTTCACTTTGAGGTCTATTTTGTAAGATATAAGTATTGCTACCCCAGCTTTTTTTCCTTTCCATTTGCCTGAAAGATATTTTTCCATCCCTTCACTTTCAGTCTGTGTGAGTCTCTTGTTCTGAGGTGGGTCTCTTGTAGACAGCATATATATGGGTCCTGTCTTTTTATCCATTCAGCCACTCTATGTCTTTAGATTGGAGCACTTAGTCCATTTATGTTTAAAGTTATTATTGAAAGGTACTTGTTTGAGGTCATTTCTATTTTGTGTCTGTGTTCTTTCTTACCTTTTTATTTCTTCTTTTTACAGCATGCCCTTTAGCATTTCTTGCATTGCTGGCTTGGTAGTGATAAACTCCTTTAGCCATTTTTTTGTCAGCGAAGATCATGATTTCCCCTTCAATTTTGATTGATAGTCTTGCTGGATAGAGTATTCTTGGATTCAGTCCTTTGCTTTGTAATGCTTTGTATACCTCCTTCCATTCCCTTCTAGCTTGATGTATTTCTGTTGAGAAATCATTTGATAATATGATGGGGGATCCTTTGTATGTAACTCTCTGTCTCTCTCTTGCAGCCTTTAAGATTCTCTCTTTGTTGTGTACATTTGCCAACGTTGTTATGATATGTCTTGGTGTGGGTCTTTTGGGGTTCCTCTTCCTTGGGTTTCTCTGTATTTGTTTAACTTTTTTCTTCCCCATCTCTGGGAAATTTTCTGTCATTATTTCTTCAAATAAATATTCTAATCCTTGCTGCTCTTCTTGTCCTTCTTGCAGCCCTATTATGTGTATGTTACTTTGTTTCATGTTGTCCCAAAGCTCCCTTAGGCTCTCCTCCTGCATTTTAATTTTTTTTCCAGTTGCTGTTCAGATTGACCTTGTTTCTCTACCTTAGCTTCTAACTCACTGATTCGTTCCTCTGCTTCTTCTAGTCTACTGTTGAAACCTTCCATGATGTTTTTGATTGCAGCTATATCACTTTTCATTTCTTCCTGGTTCTTGCATAGGTTGTTGATTTTCTCATCCATCCAGTGAATGAATTGTATAACCATTACTCTGAATTCTTTTTCTGTCATATTGCATGCTGCAATTTCACTAATTTCCTTTCTTGGTGACTCCTCATTTTCTTTCCTCTGGGGATTGTGTCGTCTCCCCATTCTGACTGTCTCCAGAAGTTTCAAAGGTGGAATTGTGTGGGCCTGGGCCATGTGCAGTGGGAGCTACTCACCTCCCTACTGTCACTGAAGAGCTCCAACACTAAGATGTTTGGTTGTCGTCCATTGGTGGGAACCAGGCTCGCTCAGATTCAGTGTTGCCAGCACTCAGTGTGGCCTCGTGTGTGCACTTAGAACCAGGGACCCGGCCTGCATCGAGCTGAAACAGAGATCCCCCTGGAGTGTGTTGAAAATCAGAGCCCTCTAGTGTGTGCCAGGAATCAGAGTTCCTCTATAATGCAGTATTCGTGTCTCTGTTGCTTTGCGCGGCTTCACATTGAGAATCACGTTCCCTGTTTGCACATGCACCAAGAATTGGAGCCACTGGTTCTTAATATGAATGACTGGGAATCAGGGATTCCAGGCACAAGTGATAAGAAACAGAGTCAAGTCACTGGTGCTTGGTGCTGCCTCCTGCCCAGAGAATAGGGGTTTCAGAGCCCGTGCTGTGGAGAACAGACTTCCAGACTTCACCAGTTCCCAGGCTCAAATTCCTGCAGCCCTGCACCTTGGGGAACAGACACCCAGAGTTGTGCACTCCTAGGCTCAAAGCCTCGTGCTTCAGGAATCATGCTTCTCAGTGTTGCTGAGTTCCTAGGTACAAATTTCCACAGCCCCGCGCTGTGGGGTACAGACACCCAGATTCCGCGAGTTCCCAAGCTTAAATTCCTGCAGCCCCACGCCTTGGGGAACAGACACCCAGATTCACGTGCTCCTAGGCTCAAAGTCCTGTGCTTCAGGAATCTGGCTTCCCAGTGTTGGTGAGTTCCTAGGCACAAATTCCTGCAGCCTTGTGCTGTGGGGAACAGACTCCCAGAGATAGTGAGTTCCCAGGCTCAGTTTCCAGCAGCCCTGTGCCTCTGGGAACAGATACACAGAGTCTCGAGTTCCTAGGCTCAAAACCCCGAGCCGTGGGGAATAGATTCCTAAAGGTAGCACACTCCCCAGCTTAAGTTCCTATAGCAGCGCTGAGGCCCGAGCAGGGGTGGGGCTAACAGTTACTCTGGTGCTGCCTGCAAGCCTGTGGGGAGGAGGATCGGCTCTGTTACTCACAGAGATCTGCTGCCCCCGGTATGTCTGGATTCTTGGTGTCTGTGGGTCCGCAGCTGTGCTCGCAGGTCTCTGTCCCCAGTGGCTGCAGTGTCCTGGTTTGCATCTCAGACCAGACTGGGTGGTGCTGAGGTCAGGATCCTAGTTGCAAGCAGCTTTGTTTCTCAAGATGGTGTGGTCTCCGTGCCTGCGCTGGCTGCCCAGAAGTGTCCACACTGGGAGCAGGGCTCCGCCGTCTAGGACTGCCCGGTTTGGTAGTTCCTTAGAAGACCTGCAGAATCTAACTGTCCCTCACTGATACACACACACACACACACACACACACACACACACACACACCACACACACATCCACACACTCCTCTATTGCTGCTTGGCTCTCTCACACTCTTTCTCTCTCTGCCTTCCTGCTGGTTGCCATCTTTCTCTTTCCATGGGCCACTATTTAAGTGGGATTTGCAGAAGCAAGGCAAGCTTACAGAGGTGGTTTTATAAAGTGATTTATGCAAAGAAATAGACCTCGGAGTCGTGCTGGTTCTTTCCCTAAATTCGCATACTTTCTTCTGATGATTTCTAAGTTGACTTTCCTATTCTAAAATCTGTGTTGTTAATCCTCTCTGATTTCTTCCTAAATAAATCTAGGTGGCAAGAAGTTAGATTAAATGCTAACCTAAGGAGAACCAAAGTTTGGCGAGCCCTGAGTTTAGAGTCTGTAACCTCAGAATCTAGTCCCACCTTTACCATTAACCAGCTGTTTAACTATATGCATCTCTATCTCTTTGGGCCTCTTTCTTGTTATCTATAATGAAAAGGAAATATGCCTTATCCTGCCTATTTCCTAAAGTTTCTGTGAGGGTGAAATGAAGTGGTAGGTGTCAATGTGCTCTGCCAAGTTAAGTGTATGGTGAGCAGAACCGATGATATAAGGGTCTGGTCAGATTGGTCTTGTGTCTTTCCTTTACAGCTTCATAATATGATCTAACTTTGGTTTCCTTCCTTCATTCCCAGTCCCTACATGTCTTCCAGTGAAGTCAAGTTGAAGCTAGTGGAAGCTGAAGAAACAATCTCAGCAGCTCTGTCTGGGATGATGAGTTGAGAAATCAAAGGCTTTTTCTATGCCATGAAAAGGGTTTTCTTTGCTTTGCTCCTCTTCTCAAATAAATCTATTTGACTCTACCATTCCATGATGAGACTGATTTGCTTTGCCCTTGGGATGTGCCAGCTCAGCATGGGAGAGGGAAATATAGCAAGATGTGATGTCTCCTTTTTCCATACATGTTTAATTCATTGCTACAAAGACTTGGATTAGTAAAATGCTAAGCACCCTCTGACTGGGCTTCCTGGAGAGGGAGATTCCAATACCTTTTAAAGGAAATGTCAAAGTGCTAAGAGTTCAGGCTTCAAGCAGATTAATACTTTATTACATTTTGGAGTGAATGTCTCATGGATTCTTAATTATGGGTTATTTAGAATTAAAAATAACTGATCAATTAGTCAATCCGATGAACATGAAAGAAACACAGCAAACTCTGGAGAAAGATGAATCACTTTTATTAGTGATTTATACCTTCTTCCCCATGAAATTTTTAGCTAACTTACTAATCAATCAATCAATATTAATTAGGCAAAAACTGTATGCCTAGCTCTGCACAGGGTACCATGAAAGTCATACCAAAACAAATAAACAAAATACATATTCCACATTGTTACAGGCTGAACTATAGCCCCCCCATCTCAATTCATATGTTGAATCCCTAACCCCTAGTTCCTCAGAATGCAGCTGATAGGGCCTTTAAAACGTAATTAAGTTTGAGAGGAGAACCAAGATGGCAGCAAAGGTAAATGCCTGTACTTGATGCCTCCCACAACCACATCAAAATTACAACTAAAATATAGAACAACTATCATCCAGAACCACCAGAAAGCTGGCTAAATGGAAGTACTACAACTAGAGAAGTAAAGAAAGCACACTGAGACTGGTAGGTGGTGCAGAGGTGCGGAACAGGCTGGTCCGCCACCCATGTGTGCTGCTTTTTTAATCCAGAGGGAGATCACCTCTGTGGAGCCTTCCCAGAGGAGCAAGGGGTCCTAGCCCCACAAAAGACTCCCAGCCCCAGGTTCCAGAGCTGGGGAAAGTAGTATCTATGGGCAGTAAGAACTACAGACTGTAAAAACCAGTGCAGATTGGGGCTGAGTGACACACAGACTGCTGGATACCCAGCTGTTCCTCTTAAAAGGCCAGCACCACAAACTGAATTTACAAGCTCTTACTTCCTCTGAGCTCCAGTGCAAGGCAAGACTCTGGGGGACCCAGATGCATACGGGGAGAAACTGGACTGTCTGACATCAGGGCAGAAACTTGGGGGTGGCTTTCTTCCAGATGGAGGTGCTTGCAGTGGTCATTGTTCCCATTCTGGGACCTTCTTGGTGCAGAGCTGACTGACAGCCATTTCTGTTTGCTCTGCCCTGGTGATTCCCTGAGACCCCGCCCCACCCAATTTACAACCCCACCCAAGCTGTGCACAGTGGCTTTTGCATATGAATGGTCTATTCTTTCTCAGGCTAAAACTCTGTCAAACAAGCTGCAGCTGGGTCAGGGAGCCCCAAACCTATGAATGAAAGGCCCAAGACCTGGCACCAGCACCAGCCTATCTTGCTTCACAACTGGGCGTGCTCTGGGCACTTCCAAACCTGATACAAAGAGGAGGAATCTCCAGATCTCTCTGTAGCTCCTGCTGGGTGGCCTCAGGCAGTGGCTAACTTTGTACATCCTGGAGACCCAAGAGCCAGTGTAATCCAGTGGTCAGTGTGAGACCATACCAGATTACAACTCTTCACATCCATAAGCTACATACTCAAGGGGAAGATTCAGTGAGCACCAGAGGCCCACTGAAACAAGTCCTGCTCCTTAAGGGTGTCTCCTGCACAGCAGCTCTTCCACTATAGTTGCAGCTGGTCCCCACAGCCAATTGGCTGGAGGTCAATTACTCCCAGTGACACCAATAGCAATCAAGGCTTAACTACAACAAAATTGTGCACACAGCCCACCAAGGGATGCACCAAGAGTATTCACCTCATATGATTGGGGGGGGCTGAGCAACTGGGCCCAATAGGACACCTACTACACAAGGCCAAGAAGACTCAAGAAGACTTAGCAGCTTCCCAATACATAGAAACAAACACAGGGAAGTAGTCAAAATGTGGAGACAAAGAAACATGTCAAAAAGGAAAGAAATGGAAGAAAGCAAACTAGAAATAGAGTTCAAAACCACAGTTATAAGGTTACTCAAGAATCTTCTAGAAACCTCTGAGGAACTTAGTGAGACTTTTTAGGATATTAGTGAGAATGCAAAAAAAAAAATGGAAAAAGGACCAGTCATAAATTAAGCATACACTGATTGAAATAAAGAATAATATACAAAAAATAATAATATACAGAGATTCAGTAGTAGACTACAGGATCCTGAAAATCAAAGTCAATAGTTTGAAATATGAGGAAGCAAAAACACCCAACCAGAAGAGCTAAAAGAAAAAAGAACCCAAAAATATGAAGATAGTGTAAGGAGCCTCTGGGACAATTTCAAGCGTACCAACATTCACATTATGGAGGTGCCAGAAGAAGAGAGCAAGATATTGAAAACCTACTTGAATAAATAATGACAGAAAACTTACCCTACCTGGTGAAAGAAATAGACTTATAAGTCTAGGAAGCACAGAGAACCCCAAACAAGAGGAATCCAAAGAGGCCCACAACAAGACACACCATAATTAAAATGCCAAGGGTTAAAGACAAAGAGAGAATCTTAAAAGCAGCAAGAGAAAAACAGTTACCTACAAGGGAGTACCCATATGACTATTAGCTGATTTCTCAACAGAAACTATGCAGGCCAGAAGGGAGTGGCAAGAAATGTTCAAAGTGATGAATAGCAAGAACCTACAAATAAGATTACTCTACCCAGCAAAGCTATCATTTAGAATTGAAGGTCATATAAAGAGCTTCAAGACAAGGAAAAGGTAAAGGAGTTCATCACCACCAAACCAGTATTATATGAAATGATGAAGGGTATTCTTTAAGAAGAGGAAGAAGAAGAAAAAGGTTAAGATAAAAAAATATGAACAACAAAATGACAACAAATACATATCTATTAACAATTGAATCTAAAAATCAAATGAATAAAAAAATCTAATGAATAGAATAAACTGGTGAATGGAATAGAATCCGGGGCCTAGGGGTATAGCAATGGAACAGACTGATGATTCTCAGAGGGAAGGGGGTGGGAAGAGATTAGACAAAGATCTTATACGCATGTATTCATGACCTATGGACACAGACAATACAGTGGCGAGGGCCTGGGGTGGGATGAAAACTGGGTAGAGGGGGGCCAAGGGGGGAAAAAGAGGGACATCTGTAATAATCTCAACAATAAAGATTAATTTAAAAATTAAGTTTAAATGGGATCATTAAGGTGAGCCCTAATCCAATAAGACTTGTGTTCTTCTAAGAAGAATAAATTAGGACAGAGACACTAGGCATGTGCATGCACAGAGAGATGACCATGTGAATACATAGGCAGAAAGTGGCATTTGCAAGCCAAGGAAAAGGCTTCAGAAGAAATCAACCCTACAGACACCTTGATTTCAGACTTCTAGCCTCCATAACTGTGAGAAAATACATTTATGTTGTTTTAGCCACACCAACCATGATATTTTGTTATAGCAGCCCTAGCTAACTATGACACATAGTGGTGTGGCATGTAGTAAGGTTTTAAAAAACACACATGTAACTCTTTACTTATACCTGTTAAATCTGGGAGGGTGCAGAATAGAGTTTTTTCCCCCAGATAGCCTTTCTATCACCAATCAGAATTAAATATGGAGAGCAAAATGTGTTATAAAATTTTTCTTGGCTTTTTCAAAACTTCAGTTCCTCTACCAGACTACAGATAGGGCTTTTGGAAGGAGCATTTAGGATTCCTTCTCACTAGTTTATCTACTACTTCTTTTCAACAAACCCCTGAGTCTTTTTTCTAGCATGATTTTCAACATCTGTGAGATCCTTTAGGCCCTAAGAGTTACTTAAAGAGACTTTATATCAGTATTTCTCAGAGATCAGAACTATCAGGGGTGCCAAATAAAAATGTAGATTCAGGGACCTCTCCATGAATAATTCAGGCTCAGGTGGTGTGGGCAGGGCCTAGAAATCTGCACTTATAATTTTTCAGCATGAGATATGCATATAAAAGTGCACATGATACATATGTATAATTTCTAAAATAATAAGGAAATGTACACTGATGTAACAACCACTGAGCCTTAAAAATAGAACATTTCGCCCTAACCGGTTTGGCTCAGTGGATACAGCCTTGGCCTGTGGACTGAAAGGTCCCAGGTTCAATTCTGGTCAAGGCATGTACCTGAACTAAATTTGTCATGCCTTTGTTGAGTTGGATTTGCAGTTTTTAATACCCCACAGTACACCTCCCTCTTCTGCCCATTTACATATCCAATTTTTCTGTAGTCCCTGTAGCTTTCTTTCTCCTAAGCCATCTCTAACCATCAATGGACATCCTCTTCACTTCTTATCCCAATTTTAAGTTTGCCCATCTTTCAAAGGCCAGCTTTAGTTCCACTTCTTTTAGGAAGCCTTTTCTAACTATTTCAATCTACCTTGATGCTTTAAATTAGTGAATGAATAAGTTGACA
The DNA here is from genome assembly GCA_004026665.1 of Murina feae. NCBI lineage: Eukaryota > Metazoa > Chordata > Mammalia > Chiroptera > Vespertilionidae > Murina > Murina feae. Next base: position 19,233 of record PVJC01022000.1, on the reverse strand, counting down.
CCTACTAGTATTATGTGACTAAGGTTGATTGTTGTCTCTGAATACCAATATTTAAGTATCTAAACCTTTATCATCTGTCCCATATAGTTGAATACTTGTTAAATATGTTCTTTTCTTCCAATGAAATATGTGACATATGAAAGTTTCTTTCTACTTCCCCTACTCCCTCCCTTTGTTCCTTACACCTTGATGTCTTATTAAGAGTGGGATTTTTGCAAATAAAAGTAAGTATTCAGAGTTTTCTCCCCCTCCAAAATGAAGCATTGGAGTCATGCTTCATAATGAAGTCAATACTAGCAAGAGAGATTTATGTTATACATGTATCAATCTGAGTTACATGAAGGACCAAAGATAGTGTTTCTTGGACCATTTATATCAGACTCAATCTGGAAAGCTGTTTGAAAATGAAGATTTCTATGAGCCCAGAGACATATATAAGAATATTTATGGCAGTGTTTGTTATAATAGAAAAACAAAATAAAACAAAAACTGGAAACAACCCAAATGACCAGGGACAGGTGAAGGGTAAATAAATTATGGTGTATTTGTACAATCAAATACTGCATAGCAGTGAAAATGAGTAAACTATAGCCAAATGCTTCTCTGTCTCTGGATCTGTTTTTGTTCATCACTTTATGTTGTTCATTATATTCTACAAATGATTGAGATCATGTAATATTTACCTTTCTCTGACTGACTTATTTCGCTTCACATAATGCTCTCCAGTTCCATCCATGCTGTTGCAAATGGTAGGAATTCCTTCCTTTTTACAGCAGCATAGTATTCCATTGTGTAGATGTGCCAAAGTTTTTTAGTCCACTCATGTGCTGATGGGCACTTAGGCTGTTTCCAAATGTTAGCTATTGTAAATTGTGCTGCTCTGAATATAGGGGTGCATATTCTGATTGGTGTTTCTCATTTCTAGGGGTACATTCAAAAAATGGGATTCCTGGGTCAAATGGAAGTTCCATTTTTAATTTTTTAAAGGAGACTCCATACAGTTTTTTTTCTTTTTTCCATTGCTTAAAATATTACAAAGAGCAGTACATATGCCTCCTTTTTCCCCCCTTGACCTTCCCCCGTCCTCCCCAACTCCCCAGTGTTTTGTGTCCATTGGTTATGCTTATATGGATGCATAAAAGTCTTTTTGTTGATCTCTTTCCCCTCCCTCCCAACCCTCTCCGGTCTTCCTGCTGTAGTTTGACAGTCTGTTTAATGCTGCTCTGTTTTTGTATCTAATTTTTGTTTATTATGGTCTTTCACAGTGGCTGCACCAGTCTGCATTCCCACCAGCAGTGCATGAGGGTTCCCTTTTTCTCCACATCCTTGACAGCACTTGTCATTTGTTGGCTTGTTGATGGTAGCCATCCTGAGAGGTGTGAGATGGTACCTCATTGTCGTTTTAATTTGCACCTCTCAAATGATTAGTGACTTTGAGCATGTTTTCATGTCTCTTGGCCTTCTGTATGTCTACTTTAGAAAAGTGTCTATTTAGGTCCTTTGCCTATTTTTTTATTGTATTGTTTATCTTCCTTTTGTTAAAATGTATGAGTTCCTTATAAATTTTGGAGATTAGACCCTTATCTTCTTACCTAATAATAGACAAACATGTAAATTGACCATCCTTCCACTATGCTTACCAGCCAATCAAGAGAGTATGCAAATTAACCCAACAAATATGGTGGTTAATTTGCATACAGAGGTGCCCAGTGGCCTGGGCCCAGGAACATCATCGGACACTCCTAGGTAGGCCACATGTGGGTCCTGAGCAGCCTAGGAAGTACCTAAGCCAGGGGGCTCCTGGACCAGGCCTGAGCCTGCAATCAGAGCCAAGGGGGCCCCTGCCCATGCCTAAAGCCTCAGCCAGCGGCATTAGGTCTGGACAGAGGCTGAGCTGGAAATCAGAGGGAGTAGGGGCAGAGCTGGTGATCAGAAGGAGCTGGGGGTCTCCTGCCCAGGCCTAAAGCCCTGGCCAGATGCTTTAGGCCTAGGCAGGGGTTGAGGAGAGGGAGCTGGGAGTCCTCTGCCCAGGCCCTGAGACTTTAGGCCTGGTTAGGGGCCAAATCGGGCATTGGTGTGACCTACAAAGGAAACACCTTTTCTGACTGCTCATTGGCTAAGCTCCCTGTATGCCACTGGTAATATTCTTAGTAACTTGGGTAATAAGAATCCCGGAGGGTGACAGGGTTTTTCCACCACACTCTTGGAGAAAAAGAAATGAAGGTCTGCTGCTGGAGGGCTAAGAAATGACATATCCTGCCCTAACCAGTTTTGCTCAGTGGATAATGCCTCAACCTGCCCATTGCAGGGTCTGGGTTCAATTCTGACCAAGGTCATGTACCTTGGTTGCAGGTTCCTCCTGGCAGGAGCCCAGGTCAGGGCTCATGTAGGAGGCAACCAATCAAAGTGTTCCTCTCGCTTTGATGTTTCTCTCTGTCTTTCTCTTCCATGTTCTCTAAAAATCAATGGAAATATATCCTCAGGTAAGGACAAAAAAATATAATAAAGAAAGAAATGTCATATCCTATGAAAGACACATCTTGAAAATGCCTAAAGAAAGTTGTCATTTTTTCATGGTGAAGGGACTGGAGTCTGTGTTGATGAAAACACCTTGGTGGCTGTGGTGACTGGCAGTGGCTGCAGCAGCAGGGTGATGGGGCTGGTGCCTTCCTCTGATCAGCTCAGTCGCCTCTCACAAAGGGAGGCCAGACTGTAACTTAGGCCCGCTCCCCAAGGGGAGAAGGGAACAGGCCTAAGCCATCAGTAGGACATCCCCTGAGAGCTCCCGGTATGTGAGAGGAGGCAGGATGGGCTGAGGGACACTCCCCACCTCCGTGCACGAATTTCATGCACCAGACCCCTAGTTGGATATAACATTGGCAAATATGTTTTCCCATGCAGTGGGCTTTCTTGTTGTTTTGTTGATGGTTTCTTTTGCTGTGCAGAAGCTTTTTATTTTGATGTAGTCTCATTTGTTTATTTTCTCCTTAGTTTCCATTGTCCTAGGAGCTGTATCAGTGAAGATATTGCTTCAGCATATGTCTGATATTTTGCTGCCTATGGATTCCTCTAAGGTTTTTATGGTTTTCCATCTTACATTTAAGTCTTTGACCCATTTTGAGTTTAGTTTTGTGTATGGTATAAGTTGGTGGTCTAGTTTCATTTTTTTGCATGTATCTGTCCAGTTCTCCCAACACTATTTATTGGAAAGACTGTCTTGACTCCATTGTATGTTCTTATATTCTTTGTCAAATATTAATTGAGCATATTGGTTCGGGTTGATTTCTGGGTTCTGGGTTCTGTTCCATTGGTCTATATGTCTATTCTTATGCCAGTCCCAGGCAGTTTTGAGAACAGTGGCTTTGTAATATAGCTTGGTATCTGGTATTGTGATCCTTCCAACTTTGTTCTTCTTTCTCAGGATTGATGTAGGTATTCGGGATTGTTTTTAAAAAATATATATTTTATTGATCTTTTACAGAGAGGTGAGATATAGAGAGTTTGAAACATTGATGAGAGAGAAACATCGATCAGCTGCCTCCTTCACACCTGCTACTGGGTATGTGCCTGCAACCAAGGTACATGCCCTTGACCGGAATTGAATCTGGTACCCTTCAGTCCACAGGCCAACCAATGCTCTATCCACCAAGCCAAACTGGCTAGGGCTTCAGGGTTGTTTTGTTTCCAAATGAATTTTTGGAGAGTTTGTTCTAGATCTGTGAAATATGCCATTGGTATTTTAATGGGAATTGTATTGAACCTATAAATTGCTTTGGGTAATATGGACATTTAAGTAATGTTGATTCTACCATTCCATGAACATGGTATATTCTTTCATTTGTTTATGTCTTCCTCTGTCTCTTTGTTCAACATTCTGTAGTCTTCTGAGTACAAGTCTTTTACCTCCTTGGTTAAGTTTATTCCTATGTATCTTATTTTTTGTTGTTGTTGCAATGGTAAATGGGATTGTATTTGAAGTTTCTCTTTCTGTGAGTTCATTATTAGTGTATAAAAAAGCCATAGATTTCTGGGTGTTAACTTTGTATCCTGTAACATTGTTGAATTAATTTTTTAAATCTAATAGTTTTTAATGGCCTCTTTAGAGTTTTCTATGTACAATATCATGTCATCTGCGAATAATGACAGTTTTACTTTTTATTTTCCAATTCAGATGCTTTTTATTTCTTCTTCTTGTCTGATCACTTTGGCTAGCACTTCCAGCACCATGCTGAATAGGAGTGGTGAAAGTGGGCATCCCTGTCTTATTCCTGTTCTTCGAGGAAATGGTTTTAGTTTTTGCCCATTGAGGATGATGTTGACTGTAGGTTTGTCATATAAGGCTTTTATTATGTTGAGGTATAATCCCTCTATTCCCACTTTGCTGAGAGTTTTTATCAAGGAAGGTTGGATTTTGTCAAATGCCTTTTCTGAATCAATTGATATAATTATGTGTTTTTTGTCTCTAAGTTTTGTTTATGTGATGTATTACACTTATTGATTTGTGGATATTGTACCATCCTTGCATCCCCAGAATAAATCCCCCTTGGTCATGGTGTATGATCTTTCTAATGTAATGCTGGATCCAATTTGCTAGAATTTTGTTGAGGATTTTAGCATCTATGTTCGTCAGAGATCTTGGCCTGTAATTCTCTTTCTTTGTAGTATCTTTATCTGGTTTTGGGATTAGGATAATGCTGGCTTCATAGACAGAACTTGGAAGTGTGCCTTCCTCTTGATTTTTTTGGAATAGTGTGAGGAGGATAGGTTCTAGTTATTCTTCGAGTGTTTGGTAAACCTCCCCTGTGAAGCGATCAGGACCAATACTTTTGGTTTGCTGGAAGTTTTTTGATTACTACTTCAATTTCCTCCATAGTTATTGTACTGTTTTGGTTTTCAGATTCTTCCTTATTGAGTTTTTTTCATTTGTTTTTATTATTCCTTAAAATATTACAAGGAGTAGTACATATGTCTCCCTTTTCCCCCGCTTGACCTTTCCCCAGCCTCCCCTAGCCCCAGTGTTTTGTGTCCATTGGCTATGCTTATATGCATGCATAAAAGTCCTTTGGTTGATCTCTTACCCACCCACCAACCCTTCCAGGCCTTCCTGCTGTAGTTTGACAGTCTGTTTTATGCTGCCCTGCTTCTGTATCTATTTTTGTTTATCAGTTTATAATGGTCTTTATTATCCATAAATGAGTGATGTCATGTAGTTTTTTTTTTTATTGATTGGTTTATTTCACTTAGCATAATGCTCTCCAGTTCCATCCATGCTGTTGCAAACGGTAAGAAATCCTTCTTTTTTACAGCAGCATAGTATTGCATTGTGTAGATGTACCACAGTTTTCTAATCCATTCATCTATTGATGGGCACTTAGGCTGTTTCCAAATCTTAGTTATGGTGAATTGTGCTGCTATGAACATAGGGATGCATATATCATTTCTGATTGGTGTTTCTGGTTTCTTGGGATATATTCCTAGAAGTGCGATCACTGGGTTAAATGGCAGTTCCATTTTTAAATTTTTGAAGAAACTCCATACTGTTCTCCACAGTGGCTGCACTAGTGTGCATTCCCACCAGCAGTGCAGGAGAGTTCCTTTTTCTCTGAATCTTCTCCAGCATTTGTGGTTTGTTGATTTGTTGATGATAGCCATTCTGACAGGTGTGAGATGATACCTCATTGTTGTTTTGATTTACATCTCTCAAATGATGAGTGACTTTGAACATGTTTTCATATGTTTCTTGGCTTTCTGAATGTCCTGTTTTGAGAAGTGCCTATTTAGGTCCTTTGCTCATTTTTGGATTGGATTGTTTATCTTCCTTTTGTTAAGTTGTATGAGTTCCCTATAAATGTTGGAGATCAAACCTTTATCAGTGATAACATTGGCAAATATGTTCTCCCATGCAGTGGGCTTTCTTGTTGTTTTGTTGGTTTCTTTTGCTATGCAAAAGCTTTTTATTTTGATATAGTCCAACTTTTTTATTTTCTCTTCAGTTTCCAATGCTCTAGGAGCTGTATCAGTGAAGAAATTGCTTCAGCATATGTCTGAGATTTTGTTGCCTTTAAATCCCTCTAGTATTTTTATGTTTTCCCATCTTACATTTAAGTCCTTTATCCATTTTGAGTTTATTTTTGTGTATGGTGTAAGTTGGTGATCTAGTTTCATTTTTTTTGCATGTATCTGTCCAATTTTCCCAACACCATTTATTGAAGAGACTGTCTTGACTCTATTGTATGTTCTTGTGTTCTTTGTCAAATATTAATTGAGCATATTGGTTCGGGTCGATTTCTGGGTTCTCAATTCTATTCCATTGGTCTATATGTCTATTCTTATGCCAGTACCAGGGAGTTTTGAGAACTGTGGCTTTGTCATACAGCTTAATATCTGGTATTGAGATCCCACCTACTTTGTTCTTCATTCCCAGGATCACTGCAGCTATTCGAGGTCTTTTTTTTATTCCAGATGAATTTTTGGAGAGTTTGTTCTAGGTCTGTGAAATATGCCATTGGTATTTTAATGGAAAGTGTGTTGAATTTATAGATTGCTATGGGTACTATGGACATTTTAATGATATTGATTCTACCAGTCCATAAATATGGTATGTTCTTCCCTCTATTTATGTCTTCCTCTATCTCTATTTTCAACATCCTGTAGTTTTCTGAATAGAGGTCTTTCAACCTTTAGTTAAGTTTATTCCTAGGTATCTTAATTTTTTTTTTGGTGTGATGGTAAACGGGATTGCTTTTTAAGTCTCTCTTTCTGTAAGTTCACTACTGGTGTACAGAAATGGCATAGATTTCTTGGCATTAATTTTGTATCCTGCTACATTGCCAAATTCATTTATTAAGTCTAATAATTTTTGATGGAGTCTTTAGGGTTTTTTATGTACAATATCATGTCATCTGCGAATAAGGACAGTTTTACTTCTTTTCCAATTGGGATGCCTTTTATTTCTTCTTCTTGTCTAATCACAATGGCTAATACTTCCAGTAGTATGTCAAACAGGAGTGGTAGAGTGGGAATCCCTGTCTTGTTCCTTTTCTAAGGGAAAATGGTTTTAGTTTTTGCCCATAGAGTATGATGTTGGCTGAGAGTTTGTTATATATGGCTTTTATTATGTTGAGGTATGATCCTTCTATTCCCACCTTGCTGACAGTTTTTATCAAAAATGAGTGTTGGATTTTGTTAAGTGCTTTTGCTACATCAATTGATATGACTATGTGGTTTTTATCTCTCAATTTCTTTATGTGATGTATCACATTTATTGATTTGAAAATATTGTACCATCCTTGCATTCCTAGGATAAATCCTACTTGGTCATGGTGTATGATCTTTCTGATGTACTGCTGTATCTGATTTTCTAGGATTTTGTTGAGGATTTTGGCATCTATGTTCATGAGGGATATTGGCCTGTAATTCTCTTTCATTGTGTTGTCTCTATTTGATTTTGGTATTAGGGTAATACTGGATTCATTGAATGAGCTTGAAAGTGTTCCTCTTGAATTTTTTGGAAGAGTCTGAGGAGGATAGGTTTTAGTTCTTCCTTGAATGTTTGGTAAAACTCCCCTGTGAAGCCCCAGGCTTTTGTTTGCTGGAAGCTTTTTGATGACTGCTTCAATTTCTTCCATAGTTATTGGCCTATTGAGATTTTTAGTTTTTCCCTGTTTGAGTTTTGGAAGGTTGTATTTTTCTAGGAATATGTCCATTTTCTCTAGGTGGTCCAGTGTGTTGGAATATAGTTGTTCATAGTATTTTTAAACAATTCTTTGTATTTCTGTGGGATCTGTTGTTTTTTTTTCTCCTCTGTCATTTCTAATTTTGTTTATTTGGGTTTGTTCTCTTTTCTTCTTGATGAGCTTAGCTAAAGGTCATCAATCCTGTTTTTCCTTTTAAAGAACCAGCTCTTGGTTTTGTTGAATATATATATATATATATATATATATATATACCTCTATGCTGTTTACCTCTTCTCTGATCTTTATAATTTTCTTCCTTCTGCTTTCACTGGGCTTTTCTTCTTGTTCACTTTCTAAATCTTTGACTTCTAAAGTTAGGTAATTTATTGTCATTGTTTCTTGTGTTTTGAAGTAGGCTTGTAGAGCTATGAACTGCCCTCTCAGGACTGCTTTCACTGTGTCCTATAGGTTTTGGATTGTTGTGTTTTCATTGTCATTTGTTGCCATGATGTTTTTTATTTCTTCTTTGATCTGTCTGGTAACCCAGTCATTGTTTAATAGCATGCTATTTAGTCTCCATGTGTTTGATTTTTTTGGATTCTTTTTATTGTAGTTGATTTCCAGTTTTATGCCATTGTAATCTGAGAAGATGCTTGACATGATTTCTGTCTTCTTGAATTTGAAGAGACTTTGCCTGTGACCCAATATATGGTCTATCTTTGAGAATGGCCCATGTGCACTTGAGAAGAATGTATATTCTATGGCTTTGGGGTGAAGTGTTCTGAAGATGTCTATTAAGTCCATCTGCTCTAGTGAGTCATTTAGGATTGATGTTTCTTTGCTCATTTTTTGTTTAAAGGATTTGTCCAATGGTGATAGTGGAGTATTCAGGTCCCCTACTATTATTGTATTGCTGTTAATCTCTCCCTTGGTATACTCCAGAAGTTTTTTTTATGTATATGGGTGCTCCTATATTGGGTGCATGTGTTTACCAGAGTTATTTTTTCTTGTTGGATTGCTTTCTTTAGTATTATGAAGTGGTCTTCCTTATCTCTTTTTATGTCCTTCACTTTGCGATCTAATTTGTCAGATATAAGTATTGCTACCCCAGATTTTTTTTTCATTTCCATTTGCCTGAAAAACCTTTTTTCATCCCTTCACCATCGGTCTATGTTCGTCTTTTTTTTCTGAGGTGGGTTTCCTGTAGACAGCAGATATATGGGTCATGTTTTCTTATTCACTCAGTTAGCCTATGTCTTTTGATTTAGGCATTTAATCCATTTACATTTAAAGTTGTTATTGATAGATAATTGTTTGTTGCCATTTTTATTCTTTACCCCTGTGTTCCTTTTTCATTTCCTATTTTTTTTCTTTTTACAGTAGACCCTTTAACACTTCTTGCATTGCTGGTTTGGTGGTAAAAAATTCCCTTAGTCCTTTTTTGTCTGTGAAGCTTCTGATTTCACCCTCAATTTTGATTGATAGCCTTGCTGGGTACAGTATTCTTGGATTCAGACCCTTCCTTTGCATGACTTTGTATATCTTATTCCATTCCTTTGTTGCCTGATGTGTTTCTGTTGAGATAAGGAGGAAAACTGGTTTTGCAAGGAATGTTAGACCATCAAACCAAACAAAACCCTGTCCCCAGGTAAGGCAGGGGGCCTTGTTTTGAGCCTTGAACCTAAGCATACCTGGGGGAAGGGTAGATAAAAAGAATTCTCCCTTCAGGGTCTTGGGGGGAGGGAGTATATTTGCAAATCAATGAACTCTAGGGGCAGTTATAAAGCAAGGTTCTTGCATGCTACCCCCACTCTGATTTGGATTCGGATCAATCCCTGAGTCCACACATGTTATTAAAACTGTGATTTCTCCACCTCTTCAAAGCGTCACTTAGTTTTTTTGGTCTTTCTGCAACAGAGAAATCTGTTGCTAGTCTGATGGGAGATCCCTTATAGGTAACTTTCTGTCTCTCTCTGGCTGCTTTTAAGATTCTTATTTTGTCATTGGTGTTTGCCAATTTAATTATGATGGGCTTTGGTCTTGGTCTTTTGGGGTTCATCTTGTTTGAGACTCTATGAGCTTCTTGTATTTGTGTGAGTTTTATCTTCCCTATATTAGGGAAGTTTTTTGTCATTATTTCTTCAAATAAGCTTTCTATTCCTTACTCAGTTTCCTCTACTTCTGGCACCCTTATTGCATGGATGTTGTTTCTTTTCATGTTGTCATAAAGTTCTCTTAGGCTCTCCTCCTGCTTTTTAATTTTTTTCTAGAAGATGCTCAGCTTGGGTATTTTTCCTACCTTGTCTTCTAGCTCACTGATGTGGTCCTTTGCTTTTTCTAGTCTACTGTTGATGCTTTCTATTGAGTTCTTTAAAGCAGTGATGTCATTTTTCATTTCTTCCGGTTTCTTCATTTCCTCTTGGTTCTTACACATGTTGTTGAATTTATCTTCCATTCTTCTCAATCACCTTAGGACCATTTCTCTGAATTCCTTCTCTGACAGGTTGCTTGCTTCCATTTCATTTACTTCTTTTTCTGGTGATACCTGTTTCTCTTTCATATGCAGGCTGTTTCTTTGTCTCCTCATGATCTCTCTTCTCTGGGTGTTTGGTTATGTAGTTCTCTCTCTCCTGCATTGATTTAAAGGCACAACTAGGCACAATGCACAAGGTATTGAACAGAAATGTATTCACGATGCTAATAACCCCAAAGAAAGGTGACCACCAGAGAAAAGAGACTTAGGGGATAAGGAAGAAAGAAGAAGAGAAAAAGAAAAAAGGGGAAAAAGAAAAGAAAAGAAAAGAAAAGAAAAGAAAAGAAAAGAAAGAAAGAAAGAAAGAAAGAAAGAAAGAAAGAAAGAAAGAAGAAAGAAAGAAAGAGTGTGCAAAAATGAAATTGGGAAAAGAGAAAAAAAATAAGAGACAAAAGAAGGAGAATAAAATAGAAGAGCGGAAGAAGCTATATAGGGAGAAAACTCTAATAGAACAGCTACTAATTTTGACAAATGTAAGCAACAGATACCTAGGGATGAATGCAAACTACAAACAACAACTAATATCAAGCAAGGCGATGAAAAACAGAAGCAAAAAAATAAGAAAACAAACTAAAAAACAGAAAGAAAAAGCGAAACAATCTCACAAACAAGCACAAAAAACAGTAAAATCAATAATCAAACTAACAACAGCAAAACGACAGAGAGAAAAAGAAATTTGGATAGTGAATAAAGAGAAGAGTGAGGTGTGTATGGACTTAGAGCAGGGGATTGCAGATTAGATATATAAGTAGGGTGAAATTTTAACAGGGGGTACAAAGAGTGAGTAGGGAAAATCTAAAGCAGGAATAGAATAAGGGAAACAGGACAACAAAAGGAGAAAAGTGAGGAAGAGAGTGTTGACATAAAGGTAAAGTTGAGATAGAGTAAAATGATACTGAAGGAAAAAATGAAAATAGAATGTAGAACACTAATCGCAAAATAAAATAAAGAGAAAATAAAATGACACTTTAAAAAAGTAAAATAGTAGCAGTAATAATATCAATTACAAATAAAAATGTAATAATTAAAAAGATAAAATAAACTGAGGAAAAAAGAAAAAAATTAGTTTCTTAAGTAAAAGGTGAAAAAAATAAAAATGTGCAGTAATGCAGGTCATTCATTTCCTCTACTCTTCTGTTTGGCACTCCTTTGTCCTGTCAGGTATTCAGGAGAGGACTGAAGTTCCCTGCAAAACACTGCGTTTCCATGTTGTAAACCATAGTCCTGATTTTAAAACAGGCAATATTTCTTTGTTTCCAAGAATGCCTTGATTTGTGTTTACAAAAGAGTCAGTTTGTGGTTTAGCCGCTGGCTGGCAGTGTTTCTGGAATGACCTCTGGGGTTGTAAGTCCCCTCTAGTCAGTATTTAGGTCTTGTTTTCCCTATCGCACTTAATAATGGTTTGGGAGAATGGACTGCCCCAGAGCTGGTTTCTTGGTCTGTTACTCCCCACTCTGATTCAAAAGTTCCACAAAAACAACTTTCTTCTGTAGTCTCTGTGAGTGACCTCAATTGGGCAATCCTATGTATTGGGTTTAATAATCAAAAGCAAGTATTTTAAAGAGAGAGAAAAAAGAAAAGGATCCTGAGGAAGTGTGCAAGCTCGCAACCTCTACTGTTCAGCTCTGCGTGCAGGTCTCCCAACGTCTCTTCCGCATGTCCTCTCTCCCCTTGCACTAAGCAGCTGGCATACTGGCAAAATCTGAGACTGCCTTTTGGCACCCAAGATCAGCTATGGGCTGATTTTTTTAGAGTTCCCGTCTGCCAGAAGCCCTGCGGGACCCCTTCCCACACTCGGATCACGCTGGCCCCAGTGGCTATGGACTTTGTGGGGCGCAGACTTCCCCTGCACACATGCGTGCACACTCTTCTCTCCTACCTGGATTACAAACTGCACCTTTATCTAGGTGAAATCTGACCTTTCTGTGAGGAGGTGCAGGGCTCATCTGAGTCCACGTATTCTGGCTGTTTGGAATCCGGTGTTCCTGGGTTCGTAGCTGGTCACTCGTGCCGTGTTTGCAGTAGCCCTGGATGTATACGCTTCCGATAACAGCCACTCAAGATGGTGCAGTCTCTGCTGCAGCCCCACACCCATTTTTGATAAAAGTTCTCAGTAAAGTAGGAATAGAGGGAGCATACTTCAACATAAAAAAGGCTATGAATGACAAACCTACAGCCATCATCATACTGATTGGTGTTTCAGGCTTCTTAAGATATATTCCTAGAGTAATATAAGCTGTTGTTATTCACAGATGACGTTATATTTTATATAGAAAATCATAAAGATGCCACCAAAAAACTAACAGATTTAATAAATGAATTTGGAAATGTTACAGATACAAAATTAAGACACAGAAATAAATGGCATTTTTATACACCAAAAATAAACTCTCAGAAAGAGAAACTAAATAAACAAACAAACAAAAAAAATTTATGATTGCAGCAACAACAAAAAATTAAGAGACTTAGGAATAAACTTACCAAGGAGTTAAAAGACCTATACTTGGAAAACTATAGGATATTGAAAAAAGAGATATAGGAAGATATAAGCAAGTGGAAGAGTATAGTATGTTAATGGATTGCTAGAATTAACATAATTGAAATGTCCATACTACCCAAAGCATTCTATAGATTCAATTCAATCTCTATTAAAATACCAATGGCATATTTCACAGATCTAGAAAAAATACTCTAAAAATTTATAAGTAACCAAAAAAGACACTGAGTAGCCAATACCAGATATCAAGTTATACTACAAAGCTACCATAATCAGAACAGCCTGGTACTGGCACAAAAACAGATATATAGGTCAATGGTACAGAAGAGAGAACCCAGAAAATTGAACCAATCCATTACACTCAATTAATATTTGGTAATGGAGTAAAGATAGTCTCTTTAATAAATGATGTTGGGAAAGTGGACAGTTACATGCAAAAAATGAAACTATACCACCAACTCACACCATATACAAGAATAAGCTAAAAATGGATAAAAGACATAAATGTAAGTCATGAAACCATAAAAATGCTAAAAAAAATACTCACCCCAAAACTACTAGTATAGGCAGCAAAATCTCAGACATCTCTCATAGCCATATATTTGCTGATACATGTCCTAGGGCAAGGGAAACAAAGGAGAAAATAAACAAATAGGACTACATAAAAATAAAAAAGCTCTGCACAGCAAAAGAAACAAGCATCAAAATGAAAAGGGAGTCCTCTGTATGGGAGAACATATTTGCCAATGATACATCTGATAAGGGGTTAATTTCCAAAATATATAAAGTACTCATACAACTCAGAAAAAGGAAGACAAACAATCCAATTAAAAATGGGCAAAAGACCTAAATAGTCACTTCTTCAAAATGACATATAGAGGGCCAAGAGACATATGAAAAATGCTGAATGTCACTAACCATCAGAGAGATGCAAACTAAAAGGACAATGAGGTACCACCTCACACCTGCCAGAATGGCTATCATCAATAAATCAACAAATGACAAGTGTTGGAGAGGATGTTGAGAAAAGGGAATACATTGCTGGTGGGAATGCAGACTGATACAGCCACTATGGAAAACAGTATGGAGTTTCCTCAAAAAATTAACAATGGCACTTCCCTTTGACCCAATGATCCCACCTCTAGGAATATATCTTAAGAAGCCTGAAACACCAATCAGAATGAACATATGCACCCCTATGTTCATAGTGTTAAGGTTGCCGAAGAAGTAAAGCACGAGGTCAAAACTGATAAAGAATTATAAATTTACTAGAGGCCTGGTACATGAGCTCATGCATCATTGGGGTCCCTTGACCTGTTCTGTGGGATCATGCCAAAACTGGCTCTCCAGGGCATGTCCGGCCCATCTCCCTCAGTCCTGATCGGCCGGACCCCAGCAGCAAGCTAACCTACCAGTCGAAGTGTCTGCCCTCTGGTGATCAGTGCATGTCATAGTGAGCAGTTGAGTGATCTTAGCATATCATTAGCATATTATGCTTTGATTGGTTGAACAGACAACTGGATGACTGGACACTTAGCATATTAGGCTTTTATTATGCTAGTATAGGATTGTTACATCTGCAAGCAGAAAGCCTGAGACCAAAATGGCATCAAAGGAGCAGAGTAGGGGTGACAGGATATTTATGTATCCTGAAAAGGTCAGAGTAGCCAGTCAGATCAGGTGCCAGTTGGGGGTCAGATGTAGGCAATCCACTGAAAACTGGGTGAGGCAGTTTACTGGAAACTGAAGGATGTTAATTATGTCTTGGGAAACCTATAATAAGAATATCAGGAAAACTGCTGGGAGGGGCAAGAGCCCCAAGCAGGGCATAATGTAAGAATGTGCCTAATATCTAGCCTCTCTCTCTTTTTTTTTTCTAACACATAGCAGCATTATTTACAATAGCTAAAATCTGGAAACAGCCCAAGTGCCCATCAGTAGATGAGTGGATACAAAGATGTGATATATTTACACAATGGAATTCTATGCAGTTGTAAAAAGTAAGGATTTTTTACTCATTGAGACAAAATGGAGGGACTTGGGGAGTATTATGCTATGTGAAATAAGCCAGTCAGAGAAAGACAAATATCACAAGATCTCATAATCTAATGAACAAAATAAACTGACAAACAAAATAGATCCATGGACATGGAAGCATGCAACAGACTAATGGGTATCAGAGGGAAGGGGGAAAGGTGGGAACAGATTAACCAAAGACTTTATATGCATATATGCATAATCCATGGACACAAACAATAGAATGGTGAAGGCCTGAGGAGGGCAGGGGTCAATAAGAGCAAAAGGGGGGCATCTGTAATACTTTCAACAACAAAGATAAATTTTTTTAAAAGCAAAGAAAGAACTTGTTGAAATTATCTTCTTTAATAAAAGAGTAATATGCAAATTAACCATCACTCCAAGACACCTAAGCCATGCCAACCAGCCAAGCCATGCCCACCAGCCAATCAGAGTGACTATATGCAAATTAACCCAGCCAAGATGGCAGTTAATTTGTATACACAGGCATGAGCGAAGACTGAAGACAGCCTAGAAGGAAGCCAAGTGCTGCAGAAGGGAGCCAAGCAGCAGAGATGGGAGGAAGCGAGGCAGCAGAGAAGGGAGTAAAACCTGCCTCAGTGGACTTCGCTCCCTTCTCTGCTTCGCTCCGGCTCAGGAAGCCCTATTCTTGCAGGAATCGTCCTGCAATGGGCTTCTAGTGAATTAATAAATATGAGGTGTCTAAATCCCTTCTTAGTGATTGATAGGGGAGGAGGAAATCACTGGGGAAGCAGTGCCTCAGCAAGGTATTCAATCCAAGGCTAGAACAACAATTGGAGTCCTAGAAAGGACAGCAAGAGGAAATGCTATGCATACACATTTGAGCCAAGATCTTGAGAAAGAATGGAACCACTCCCTGGCAAAAAGAAGACTATAAAATAGGACAGAGTCAAGAGTGAGAGGCAAAATGGCAGCCCAATTGGAAGAGGAGTAAGTACACTGAGAACAAGTAAAAAGGGCCCTAGACAACTCTCAAGAACATACTTGAGCTCTACCTGGTTTGGCTCAGTGGATAGTGTGTTGGCCTATGGACTGAAGGGTCCCAGGTTCGATTCTGGTCAAGGACACATGCCTGGGGTTGCATGTTTGATCCCCAGTACAGGGCTTGCAGGAGGCAGCCGATCAATGACTCTCTCTCATTGATGTTTCTGTCTCTCTCCTTTCTTCTCTGAAATCAATAAAAATAAAAAAATTTTAAAGGAATCTAGAGTTATTAATTTTTTAAATAAAGAAGAACATTACTTGAGAGAGGGAGGTTGCTGCCCTACGATAAGAAAAAAAAGTAGATTACAGACTGACTTTGGGTGGAGGCTTTTAGGACAGGTACACTCCAAGAAGAAGTATTGAATGGGGTAAGAGTGCTCATGAAGTAGGATCTTATAGTCTAAGAATGGCAATTGGAGTTTAAAGTTTCAGAGATAGAGCAGTTGATGATGAGGTCCACCATGTGGCTTAAGGCAGTGGCTCAAATGGAGCAAAGTTAAAGATAATCTAAAATGAGGGATTCAAGAAGCCAAAGTTAATTTTTTCTACATGGAGCTAATGACAGAATTTGGGGTATAGGGGCATGCCAGGATCTTCCATCGATCTGGGATAGTAACTAGAATGCCAATAAATGTTAATAGTGAGGACACATAAAGGATAAATTGTGTGAGGGTCAAAGAAGGAAGGAATGCTGCATGAGAATAATAGAAGGGCACTAGGAAAATGCTGGCTCTCAGGCTTTGGGAGAAAGAAAATTCACTTCAGAGGAAATATTTTAGTCTGGATTGTCCCCAAAGCAGACTCTGAGATAAATATTCCAGCATAAGTAGTTTTGGGGGGAGGTGATCATGGGAAATATCCATAAAGGAGTTGGGGGGTGAGATAGGGAGGGAGGAAAACCAATAAAGGTGCATGTGTTTCAATTGCTTGCCTCCTGCAGGACCGACCAACCAGGGCCAGGGACAGGGAAGAGTCTGCAACCAAATCAAACTTGGGACTCTTCAGTCTGTAGGCCAACACTCTATCCACTGAGCAAATTAGCTAGGGCTAAAGGGGCATGCTTTTTTTGTTTGTTTGTTTTGTTTTGTTTTGTTTTTAAATGTGTTTTTAGGTAGAGAGGAAGGGAGAGGGAGAGAAAGATAGAAACATTGATGAGAGAGACATATTGGTTGACTGCCTCCTGAACCCCCCCCCCCCCACTGGGGATTGAGCCTGCAACCTAGGCATGTATTCTGACCGGGAATTGAACCGTAACCTTCTGGTTCATAGGTCAACACTCAACCATTAAGCCATGCCAGCCAGGCTAAAGGCGCATGTTTTAATGCAAATTACCACTGTGGGTAACTGCAGCTTAATCATTCTGGAGAATTCTAGGAAGTAGTGTTGAACATGCAATTCAGAGTTATTCCACCTGAGGGACAACTTACTCCTGTCAGTCACTGATTCAGAGCTGTTTCAAGGAGATCATTCATCTGCTGGCACTTCTGGCTTCTTCTGTATACAGGCAAAGAGGTCTTTGGGGGCAAGAGGAAAACCTCTAGGCAAAGGAATGCAGGAGCTGGCAGCTGGAAGTCAGGCTGGCACACACAGAAATGGGAGATGGGTGGAGCCCCAACAGTATCTACTACAAGAAGCAACATGTGAGCAGGGAGTCAGGATTCCATCAGGACAAAGAAATGGAGAGACCATTCTGTAACTAAAGAGAGATAGACCTAATTTACTTTAAAATAGACATTTTAAAAATAATTGTACTTATTCTTTATTTCAGTGTGCAAATTTTTAACACCTCATAATGCTCAAATCATATTTAAATTTCCCCCAATTATTCAAGAAATGCCCTTAACAGCTGGTTTGTCCAAATCAGGATTCAATCCAAAATCACACATTCATCTTTTAATGCCCCTTAAATTTCCTTAACTTGAAGACACTCTTTTTTATTTGTTTGTTTGTTTTTTGTTAATCCTCACTCAAGGATATTTTTCCATTGATTTTTAGAGCGAGTGGAGGGAGGGGGAGAGACAGAGATAGAGAAACATTGATGTGAGAGCGATATCAATTGGTTGCACATTTATCAAGCCTGTAATCAAGGTAGCCACCTTGCCAGAATCAAACCCAGGACTTTTCAGTCCACAGGCTGACACTCTATCCACTGAGGCAAACTGGCTAGGGTGAGGACGCTCTTTTTTATTTCATGTTATATTGACTTATCGAAGAAATCAGGCCAGTTGTTTTGAAGAATGTCCCACTTTTTGGATTTGTCTAAGTGCTTGAATGTGGTGTTCTTTAGTTTGTTGCTTAATCTCCTGTATTTCCTATAAACTGGACATTAGGTCTAAAGACTTGATCACATTCAAGTTAAAGATGTATCTGGCTAGAATACATCAACATGACATTGCGGCACATCAGGACACATGTCTAATTGCCCTGCTGGTAGTAATGTTGTGATTGACCACTTGGAACAGCACAAGGGTAGCCAGATTATTGTATAATTAGGTTTGCCTCCTGATGCCCAGAAAATTGTCTGTGGGCTATTACTTTGTTACCATGCAAATGCCCAGCTACCCATCAACTATTCACATGATAGTTTTAATCCCACTTGACAACTCTTGCCTGGATCAATGAATTCATGACAGGCTTAAAAATAATTTTCTAATTCCATCAGTCTATATTTACTAGCTGGCGCTTACAATTAGAACTTATTTGTTCAACCAAGGCAACCTAGTGCAGTGAGTCAGAGCATGGAGCTACACTGTCTGGATTTAAATCCTGGCCCCATTACTTCCTAGATGTGCGACTACACTTTATCTCTAGGTGCCTCAGTTTCCATCAGTAAAATGTGGTTGCTATAAGAATTAAATGAGGTAACATTAGTAAAACAATCAGAATAAGGTCTGCTGCATGGTAAGTGCTATATAAGTGTTGATAAATAAAAAGTAAAATTATGGCTGTTTACTTATACTAAAATATAGTTCCTACTGGAAAGGCAGCATAAATGCTTAATTCTTTCCTTTAATTACCAAGTCTCAAAGTAAGGATTTGGTTTAATTGCTGTCACAAGTGGTGACAAATAAGCGGAATAAACATTAAAGAGCTCAGGGGAAGATTTGGTAGGGAGAGGAGCTGGGAGAAGAGCCCAGAATGAGAACATGTAGAGCAGTACAAGGATGGGAGGAAAGCACTGAAAATAACCTTCTCCAACTTTTTTTCTCCATTCTACAGAGCCTCAGTCAAAATCTCACAGGGCTGGGCACCTAAAGGAAATAGGAAACAGAGGTACTGGTTAAAGGACAGGTGCTTGGCCATTCATGCACATCTGCAAAAGAAATTCACAAGTTCTCTTCACTTGTTGTTATGATAATACCATTGCCTTGTTATAATATTCTAGGGGCCCGGTGCACAAAAATTTGTGCACTCGGGGTGGAGGGAGTCCCTCAGCCCGGCCTGTGCCCTCTCACAGTCTGGGACCCCTCAGTGGATGTCCTATG